>DWGR01003892.1:0-11685 GCA_018247715.1 Heliconius burneyi | reverse complement strand
ACTCCCTTTGGCCATTCGTTTAATCGTCACGCCGTCTTTAACAAGCAAGAATATCTTTCATCGTGACTTGTTTACTTTTGTCGAGTACTTCACTTCTTTATTGTATGTCAATTTTCATATGGACGGCGCCTAAATATACTGAATCAAATAAAATCTGTAACTCTAAATGATATAATCAATTACACCATTTATTTATTTTGCACATAGTACACTGATCCAAGTGTACCCATACCAGGATACGCGGGCAAATACGGTCGTATAGGTATACAAGTTGAAATTGTCTCAGTATACGTTGAAATAGCGCGCAGGGTGGTTTTCAATTATGTGCTCTTTATTATGAGTAAGTAATATATTATCTTGAGTCTTAGTTTCAATTTAATTTGGAGTTGGATGATCACTAGATCTCGAAAATGATATGCCCTGCATACGGCAGGACATTCCCCTACGATCGCCAACCCTTCACGCACGTCCATCAAAGCTTGTAGTTTTTTCTTCAGGGGCGAGCTGCTCTCGCCCCTATCCGCCCAGTGACGCTGTCAAAACCAGTCCAGGTCAACAGCAACAAGTCCATTCGAAAAAAAATATTTCACTTCCTCGAGTGGGGATCGAACCCACAACCGTCGCGTTACAGTCACACCCTTACTATTAAATATTGCGCCTTACGCTGACCTTATATCCCTTTTTCACTGCGCTGTTGAGCGTCAACCTATTTTATATCCAGGATTATTTGAGATTATTGACATTATTTCATTTATGATTTTCAAATTAAAAGAAACATTAGGAACATCAAAAGTTGTATTATGAACGGACCTTAGCATCGGGCTTAAGTAAAACAAGCGTCTAGTAAACGTCTATTAAAGCGGATCTATTGAGAAGAATTGAACTGAATTAATTCCCACTTTTACGCGATACCGTTACATTGCCAGTACTTTGTTTTCTCGGTAACGCAAGACAATTACATTAAAAGCTTTTACTAACATCTCGTCTTGAGCTTTGATAGCAATAAACTCATTCGCTAAACTTTCAACTTGTTTCCTTACGCCGTCGTAGTGCAAATGTTACGAGTCTTTTTTCACGTTAGTTATAGATTCATGTGGTGATATATATTGATATATTTTAAAGATTGTTAGATTATTTAATCCAACATGCGAATTCTACAATCTTGTACATTATAGGAAGTGCATAGCTAGATCAATACATTTTCTATTATAATATAGTGCTTCTTTATTATAATTTCTCTATCATATATATATATATATATATATATATATATATATATATATATATATATTAAAGCAGTAAAAATATTTTATCTGTACATTTAATATGTGAATTTAATTTAAATGGATAGAGGGACACTTAAAAAGAATAATAAAAAGCAAAAAAATTTTTTTTTTAATTTCTTGTCTGTCTGTCTATATGTTTGAAGTAAATCAGTTCATTACTTCGAAAGTTCTGAACCGATTTACTTCAAACTTTCACCAATTGCTTTGTTTTAACTCAACTTAATATCTTAAGTTTGTATCATCAAAATCGGATTATTAAAAAAAAGTTATCGGCATTTGAATGAACTCAAGACATGATTTTAGCCTGCGAATATAAAGCAATCCATATATATAAATATATACTCATACTTATAATAAATATGTATTTGTTTGTGATAAATCTGTTTTTTTAACCGACTTTCAAAACAAGGAGGAGGTTCTCAGTTAAATATTTAAATATCGATTCGATACATATTCGATTCATTTAATTATTTTGATTTCGATATTGGTTTATTCGATTCGATTTGGGTATTTTTTGTAATATGCAATCAATACATTTATTTTACAAGGAATATTATAAATCCTTACCCAAATCAATAATTTAACATTTAAGGCTGTATCCAATCGAGTAAATTAAATTAGTCATTGACATCAACACATTAAGATTGTCAAACGTCAGTCAATTCTGTTTATTAAATGTTTATTATGATCATGTAGTTCAAGCGGGCGAAGCCGCTGGCAGCCGCTAGTATCATATAATATCACATATCAATATTTGTAGCATAAAATTTGGTATAAATTTATAATCTGAAGTTTATTTAGCTGAACGCAATAATAAATTCGAATTGAAAATTGAAATATTATTTTTATGTTGAATAGTCTATTTATTAAACAAGGTTATTTCAAGGCTTTATTGTACCACGTTGACTGTTACGACATGACCCATTGTACCTGCGGTCAGAGTTACCTGGAACACTTAGAGTTACCTTGTCATGTGTTGAGCTACCTTTGTAGAGAGAGTTACCTTTAGAGAGAGAGTTAGAGACCTTGTCATGTCTTGGCCTCGTGATGCAAACGTTAGTAAAAGCTAGTGCTGACAAATGGGACGCTATCACGAAAAAGTCAGATTTATGAGGGCTATTTGCAAGATCTCACTACTCACCGTTTCCATTAAGACACTGCCGTTCTCCGTTCTTCTTTCCGCTAAAGTCAAGAGGCATTGGGTGTGGAGTGGCAAAAATCAACGCCACGCTTTGCCTCGACAGCAGAGCGAGGGAAATGATAAATATTTTATTTCCTCGAGTAGAAATCGAACTAGCAACATGCCGCGTTTACAGTTAATTCAGAAAACTATTAATTCTTAAACTTAAACAAATGTAAATATTATTTTTATACCGTAGCAATATTAATTCACTTTTATACGCCATTTTGTTTGAAAGACACAATATTTTAGATTTAATTTGAAAATCTAATATAACTTAGTTGCTGCACCGCCATGCACCAATAAACATAATTGTAACATGCATCGTGGAATGTTTTCAAAACAATGAATTATGAATAACCAACGTGCATCGGTCAGCGGTAAATCACTGCCGCCCTGGAGGCAGACGCGAACTTCTGATACGATTTCAGAGATACAAAAGCGTAATAAGTATTATAAATCTAGTGTATGTGTAATTTATGTAACGTTGTAGAACTGTTTATTTTAAGTACAAACTTAATATCTTACTTTACTCCCTTTTATTTTATTTTTTTTAGCTTGACACTGTATTCTGTATTCAGAGGGAGTCAGGGAACGTAGTGCTAAGACACCTCGTTCCCATTGAGGCACTTCCGTTTTCCACTTTCCGATGAATTCTGTATGCGTTACGTGTTGAGTGGTGGAACTCAATGCTGCGCTTTGCCGCGTTACCAGCGCAACGAAATGTAAATATTCAATATTTCATTTCCCCGAGTGGCAATCGAACCCACAAAAGTCACGTTTGACGGCGTCATGACGGCCTCAAAGTAATACATTTGAGATAGACAAATATTATTGAAGCAGTTAAACGCGATGGTTCTACGTTTGATTCTTACATTTATTCTAATTTCTTCGCTCTGGTAAGTGTTCTGCCAGTTTACACTCAATGTCTGCAAATTTAGCAGAAAGTGGATCTACACGGTGAAAAACACAAATGTAATCAAAGTAATCCATGTAATAGAAATAAAAATTTGTAACAAATAATTTAGTCAATTATGAAATTTTACTTAGGTATTCTTAATATTCTTAATATTTCGAGGCCAGTCGTGGCGCAGGGTCACAAAATGTAACTGTATAATCGACTGGTTGTGAATTCGATCCCACCTCGAGGAGATGAAATATTTTCTTAAATATATATTTCCATTTCTTCGCTCTAGTGTCGAGAGAAAGTGCGGCGTTGAGTTCCGCCACTCAACACAGAATGCGTTCAGAATGCGGCGGCCTACTTTCCGCTGAGCGGAGTGTCTCAACACTAGGTTCCCCCTGCCTACTCAAATTCAATTACTAACAAAATTTTCGATTACTAACAAAAATTCAAATTGAAGAATTCAACTTGACTGATTGAACTTGACTCTGATTTCAGCAATAAGAAAAGAAATATAAAATTAAAAACACAAGAAAAGTGTATTGAAAAAAATCCCTACGGCTTATAAGACAACGATGATATTGAGCAAAAAATTAAGTAAACTAGAAATATTTTAGATTTCCTAGGTTTGAAGAAGAAGAGAAATCCAAAATCTTTATATCTCATGTCTCATGAAATGGTAAAAAGAACAAACAAATCTAATCCAGTAGAATTGTTCTACTCGTACTTATTTTGATATGCATTTACAAATGGACGTAAATCGTCAAGCGTTACTAGTCACCGTAATAAGGTGGTGAGTGTAATATCCAAGTGTTCTCCACACAGAACTGGAAGAGAGCGAATTTATAGTCATTTTAAACTAATTTTTATTAGTAAAACGTTTCTTCTGTATTTAGTCAAGTTTAATGCAGTGCAATTCCTATAACAATATATTTAAATATAATAATTATGTACAAAAAATATTTTTAGCAGATTTACGGTATTTTCCCAAATAAACACTGGACTGGTTTTCCCAAATCAACACCCTTGTTCCACCTAAATTCGTAAACTTGCGTGTTGAGTGGCGTAACTAAACTTAATATATGTAAAAAAATTAATCCCCCGAGTGGGGATCGAACCCACAACCATTGAGTTTACAATAAGATAGTTGTTCACAGTTCCACAGTAAACAATACGTTAATCTCTTATTGACATCTTAATTTTACTAAGTCGCTCTTACTCTACTCATGACCGCGACCTGACTCAAAGGCCACGCCCGAAGGTGCAGATTTCAAACAGCGGGTAGCAAAAGCCAAACGATTGCAAATTGGTACATGTTATGTTATTTGAATTGTTTATGTTTCCACTTTTGGTGTTATTGAGGTACATATTTCTGATATTACTAACGGAACGATCGCAATCATTCTTAACTAGTATTTTTTATTCTTTTTGGTATCTGTAGTGTTTGTATCTATTTAATAGATATGTAGAGTATCCGAATCAGCTAGCGTTGTCTGTCATTCCAAAGTGACATCCGTCGCTGAAAAGCGTAAAGATCGCACGGACGATGACGCAGGAGTCTTGGCACTGCCGTGGCTCGGAGCACTACTCGTGCTCGACCATTGGTTAACCTCGACCATTTGGATAGTGATCCCAGTGTTCTTTAAATGTGTGAAGTGTCAGTGGGCGCATACACTACAGTACCTATATTTAAAATAAATTAAAAAGATAAATAAACATTCACAGAAGTACGGCTAATTATATATTTTGTAAAAATCGTAAGTAAAAGTCGGACTCGTGCACGAAGGGTTCTGTACCATTTACGATAACGGCAAAAAAGTCACGTTTGTTGAATGATCACCATATTTATTTAATTTCATTTTTTAATATTCGTTGTTTTAGCTGCAACAAAAATACACCATATGTGAAAATATCAACTGTACAATTATCACGGTTCATGAGATGCAGCCTGTTGACAGACCGATCCCCGCCTCGTTTTACGGTATGGAACTCTAAAAATCGCAATTTATCATGGCTTACAAAATATGGATTAGTTTAATATCTTTACAATACGTACAATAAGGAACATTAGAATGTCAGAAGGAAATTAGCAAAGCTAAAAGTATTTTGATCCCGAGTGGCGGAACTAAACAATGCGAGAAAGACATATTATTATATAGATTATATAGAAATTCGGCATTTGTCTATAAATAAAAGCTAGATATAAATGAAGCTAGTAATATAAAGAAGCTGTAATAAGCGTATAAAAATTTCAAATTATTTGTTAAGAACGTATGGCTTAGTGGTTAGATAGAGCGTTTGGCGTTTGGATGGTTTCTAAAAAGGCGCGGTGTCAAATCCCGCTATGTTCTATTTTTTTTTTCATGTTTTCAAAAAAGTTTGTTTTTCCTAAGTGTAGTATATCACTTTAGAAATGTGAAATAAAACGAAGCTAGTTTAGTTATTTTGTGTTAAATTTAGAGCAAAAGATATCAATTTTAATTTAAATTAGTAAAAAAATGAGGTAGTGTATAGAATTCAAAACAAGCCACTATTTACATTAATATTTACTACAATTTTATATTAAATATATTAAATGGTTACCGTACCTTCAGAGACAAACTTATACCATTGCGGATTTTATAATGGTATAAAGGAAAATATCTAGGTTGAGTCAGTACACGCCATGTAATTGTTCAGGAAGCCCATCTTCTTTCAACAACGATATTCTTAAAAAAAATTAAAAAATATATCTAAAAGCCTATGTTCATTTCAAGACCCTTAAGTGCCTCTGTATGAAATTTTATCACAATTAGATTAGCGGCTTGGCCACAATTACATCACAGACAGAATGATAGACAGAACTATTTTCCAATTTATAACATTAATATGGATAATAAAATTTTATTAATCTAAATAATACACAAAGCTGTTATTGCTTCCAGCGTTTTCCCGATACAATAAAACATTGAGGTAATTATCATGCAGCCGATTCTGTTACGTATCGCGTTTTCAGAACGCCCGCCATTTTATAACACGTAATATAAAATAGCAATGGCCTAGAGCATCCATATGATTAGAAGCTGAGAAAATTATTTATAGGTGAAGCTCTACATATTTCTAGTCTAGGTAAAATTGGTTTAAAACTATTTTGCTGTGGAACAATTATATGTATAAATAAATTTTGTAAGGCTAGGTTTGATTCCTACTTGAGGAAATAAAATATTTATTTTATTTTTTCAATTTTTTAGCTCTTGTAACAAGGCAAAGCGTGACGTTGAGTTGCTCTACTAACACTCTCTCCACATTTTACACGCAATGTCTAATGGATTGCGCGTAAAATGGGGGAAAAGTATTTTAACACTAGTTTTCCAGATTCCCCTTGCCTACTCTGAGCGTGAAGTTTAAAAAAATAAGACATTTTTATGATTGGGCATATTAAGTTGGAATTTTAATAAAAAAGACGGCTTTCTACTTACCTACAGTTCTTAAATGTGCTACGGAAGATTCTTCTACTTTATACATATGTACCTGACTACTTTCTGAGAGATTTCTAGGAAAGTATTTTAAAATTTGAATTATTAATATTTATTTATACAGAGTGTTTTTGTCATCGCCACTTTGAATGAAACTACAGTCTTAACTACTTAATAAAAAGTCTAAAAAAATTTTGCCAAAAATTAAAAACCGCAACGGCACACGCATCATTCCGAAATCGAGTCTTAGATATTGGCGGTAAAATTCAAAGTTGCAGAATCGCAATTTTTGTAGAATCGAATGTGTTGTACAAAGCTGTTACTTAAATTCATTTCACTGCGAGGAAAATCCGTATACAAAAGCTAGTTACTGTAAAACTAAACGACAAGACAAGAACAAATTATACTTCAATTATAATAATAACTTTATATTAAAAGAGATAGCTTAGCATTTTTTTATTAGTATCCGATCGTACTTTTCATATTATGATAAGCATCAGTTTAAAATATAGTTCTTTGTATGAAGACGATAACTGGTTTACGACAACGAGACGCCTCGACAAGAATATTCGGCGTCACATTGAAAAATCACCTTTATTACTATAATCATAAGAGCCACTGAATGGATATGTATGTGGCGATAGATTTCAAGTGGTCTTAAGTAGGTCCTTATATAGCCAACTAAAGTACGAATGGCAAATATTTTATTGTATACTAGTCCACCTGGGCGGCTTCGCCCGCTAGAGCTATACGAATATTTAATAAATATATTTATGAAATTATTTTCAAATTAGGGGAAAAATATTCTAAAAAACTGAATCTGAATTTTAAAATCAAAATTTTAACCCTAAAATTTCTTCTTACAAAAATAAACGTTTCTACACACAGCGGTTAAGGCTGCGCGTGTATCTTACCGCAACCAGTGAGAACATCTCCTTTTTAACCGACTTCTCTAAGAAAAGGAGGTTATCAATTCGACTGTATTTTTTTTTTTATGTTTGTTACCTCAAAACTTTTGACTGGGTGGACCGATTTGGATGATTTTTTTTTTATTTGAAAAGTTCCCATGTGGTCCCATTTTTTTATTTTTTTTCTGACAATGGTATCCTTGAGAAAATAACATAAGTCTTATATTTGCATTCGGCATGTACGCGACAAATGGGCGAATAACTCAATGTGACGTCAACCGATTTCGGTATTTTTTTTTATTTGAAAGAGTACATTTCAACGACAATCTGGTGAAAGTTTGGTAAGGTTCCGATTGTGGGATCCGGTCAAAATTGATAAAGTTTGTTTTTTTTTATGGTAAAATTTTTATTTTATAATAAATATATTTTTATTATATAATAAATATTGTTTAATTTCAACCAATATCAATAATTCTTTTTTATTTGAAAGGATACACTTCAAGGATAGTATGGTGAAAGTTTGGTAAGGTTCGGATAATGGGATCCGATCAAAATTAATAAAGTTTGTGAATTTTTTTGGTAAAAATTTTATTATACTGTAATATTGTTACGACTTCAAGTTCAACTTCAACGTATTTCAATGATTATTTTTTTATTTGAAAGGATATACTTCAAAGATTTTATAAAGTTATAAGAATATTTTTATTATGTATGTTCTTCTCAATATACCACAATGTCAATTTGCATTTTGTGTTTGCACCTAATTAAGTGAAATTTTATATAGGATAACCACTACCAATCGTTGACTACCACTACCACCACCGCCACTCATTTAAAAAGCATCCTTTTATGGTCTACTCATGACTTAAAATCATAAAATAAATTAACTTTTAACAAAAAGAAAAACCGACTTCTAACAACGAACTAAAAAGTAACAAAATAATTTTACAATGATTTTATGATTTTGAAGTCGGTGTCAAGCTAAGGCTACAACGACCTTACTACATAGCCTTACCTAGACCTTACTACATATTACTAAGCTACAACTACAACTACCTTACTAGAATATCAAATTACTAAGCCAGTTTTCCTTACTTGGCACCGACTTCAAAATTATAAAATCTTTGTAAAATTATTTTGTTACTTTTTAGTTAGTTGTTAGAAGTCGGTTTTTCTTTTTGTTAAAAATTAATTTTATATTATAATATATAGATTACGATTTTGTGTTTGATTTCAATTTGTGGGTAGATTTATAAAAAAGTAGCTTCACATTTCTTTCCGTATAAAGAAGTACATACAAGTACAAGTAAATAATAGAGAAGGTCACAGTATACCTATAGCCTACTATATATTGTTAACATGTCAGGAGAAAAGTATAAGATAGTACTTAATAACCAAAATTTATGGTTCCTTTTTCACATTTTACAGTATTCGTACACTTTACACTGTTTCTATGTTACACTTTACACTTATACATGATTTTTACTGTATAGTTTCAGCATTGAGACTGATTTTAAATACTTAAACACCGTCTTAGATTTACACCTTCCGGGAGGCACACTAACAACGTACTGACTCAATCCATCAAAAACGTCACTTTTTATAGCCGTTCCCTCATCTCTTATAAATAATTATGTGGGTATTATTATTTTATTTTCTGTAAAATACTGTAAATATATATATATATATATATATATATATATATATATATATATATATATATATATATATATATATATATATATATATATTTATATATATAGCGAGTTATTTGACTAGACTCATAAAAATATTGTACAAATATTGTCTAACCTTAGTAAACTGTGGGAGATATAAATATTTACCTAAATACTTAATCAAATCGTTTTAAAAGTAAGAGCTAATAAGAATAAGAAACATTTGTTAACGTTTCATTACTCACGTACATTTATTTTATATTTTGTCATTGAGCTAGTGCTATGAAATTTTCAGTGTGTTGAGAACAACAAAAATGCCAGTATTTTTTAAAATTAGTTCCAGAAATATGTCACAAGTATTTTAGCTACTGGAATTTAATTAAAAATATTTGGAAGGCAATTCTGGTGAGAAGAACCGGCAAGAAACTCAACAGTTGCTCTTTTCTGTTAATGGTATAATTTATTTAGTATAAAAACTGGCAGCTATCTTACATGATATTCAATAGAAATATCCTTCAACAATGTTATAAGCTTTATTTTAGCCCCTGAAATTTTCTTTTATTTCACTTCCTAGAAAACGAATTTCGTTTCGATGTTGCTTCCAACATTTATAGAGAAAGGCGTACTATAAAGGTCGAGACTCAACAGTTTGGCTGTATTTTTAAATTTTCTTCAAGAATCCAATTTTCTTTTTTTTTAAAAAATTACAAATTTCCAAATATCTGTTGAACCAGTGAAAATCTTTGAATGTACATGACAGCAAAATGGATAGGTACTGAGATACCCAATCCATAAACGTTGATCCGTCGATCGAGTTAGACACTGTAGAGTGGAAAATTCACTTCATTTATTATATATCTACAACATAATTAATCTTGCATTCATTACTTATTGCACTCTTACTTACATTTTATATCAATCGTTATACATATTTTCATATTAATTAAGTGATCAAACTCTCAATTAAATTTCCAATACATAAATAGGAATAGATTATAATTAATGGTTGTTTCTTAAGCCGTCGTAGTGCAGTGGTATAGCATATAACTATAAACGCGACGGCTATATATTCGATTTCTATTCGGGGGTTTATTATTTAATATTTTATTTCGTCGCTCTGGCAGCGAGAACCCTCGTCGTGAGTGAATCGAAAACACAATCGTCATGTATGTCCCTGCGTCACCGCCGACTTAAAAGATTTTCTTGTCTTATATTATTTCAATAATTATCATCTGAACAGTTTGTTTAATTGATCAGTTGGAAGTTTCAATTGAAACATTATATCACATTTTTAATGTTCTTTCAATAGAATTTTTGAAAAAACCTGTCCCATACACTTTCCAAGGCTATATTCAACTTCCCACGCGACATAATTTCAAAGAATTTTATACGAGTATATAGAGATAGGAGATAGGTTTTAAACTGCCGTGACTTGACTTTGACTTTCAAAACAAATGAATATCGATAAATATAAATTAGCTAAGTAATAAGAATCGTACGTGTATCTTCAGTACTGGCCGATGGTATCGCACGCGTGCTCTGATAATCTAAGCCACCCGCTGCGGCCACGGATATTATATAGGGAACTTAATAAAATAAATTGTTTCACATTGTTAGCTTCCGAGTCATAATAATGTCTTTGGTTTTTACCAGTATTAAAGTTTATTTTATAATTTTAATATACTCGTAGATAGGTATTTTAAGTAATGTTAAGGAAAGAAAACATTGTTTTGTTCATTTCAACGTTTTCTTTTAAGCCTAGTTTTAAGACACTGTTTTTCACTATCCGCACCGAATTTTTCGAACTCAACGCCGCGCGTTATTTCTCCCCACTCGAAGAAGTCAAATATTTATTTAAGTTTATTTCTTCGCTCTGGTGTCGAGGCAAAACGCGGCGTTAAGTTCCGCCACTCAACACGCAATGCATCCAAAATTCGGCAGAAAGTAGGGATCGGAGTGTCTTAACATTAGGTTCCTTCTGCCTACCCTGCTATTTGCGGGATACAGTGCTAACAATAAATACAATTCATATAAAATGACGAATGAAGGTATATTCGAATATATCGATATTCAAATATACCTTTTATATCATTAATAACATTATCCCATTTTATATCGAACCCGCTACCTAAACCACAGCAATCAACACCGAACCGAACATCAACTATCCCACGGTACACATTTACATAAAATAAAATGTTACTAGATCTGACCTTATTGCTTCGCTGTCAGAGCCTAAGCTTACAATATAATATTATTTTTTTGTATAATTTCTC
>DWGR01003891.1:0-11686 GCA_018247715.1 Heliconius burneyi | reverse complement strand
GCAGCTAAGCCCGGCAAATCGTGAAACAATCCGGGATGGGGATTCGAGAGCGCTTACAAAGTTAAATACTGAATTAAAACAGCTTACACAAAAACTGATTACGCGGACGTATTACGCATATTGTATATTTTAATTATTTTTCCATACGAATATGTGATTCATTTATGTAGCCTTAGCTCAAAGTTCAACGCCCAAAAAAAGGCGTACGTGTAAACATGGTGTTCGTGGGTTCGACAATTACTCAAAAAAATACATTAAATATATACTCGTATATATTGAAAATCGTGGCGCAGCGACACAAGGGTGTGACTGTAACGCGATGGTTGTGGGTTCGATCCCCACTCGAGGAAGTGAAATTTTTATTTACGTTTATATTTCTTCGCTCTGGTGTCGAGGAAAGGCGCGGCGTTAAGTTCTGTAGGCAGAGGGAACCCAGTGTTGAGACACTCTGTTCCCCACTTTCCGCCGAATTCTGGTGGCATTGTGTGCTGGGTGGCGGAACTCACGGCTCATGTGCGAAAAAAATGCGTGGACCAGTTTCTTTGTAGCTTTGAACGTTTCTAAATTTGCGAAAACCGAAGAATGTCCTCCTTATTTAATTTATCCCAAAAATATATAAAATTATTAAGAAGAAACAGGAAAGTATGTACCTACCAATACTAATTTATTTTGTAATATTTGATGTTTGGCAACATTTCAATTATACGTAATGATATAGAATGCTCGAATGTCGGTTAGTGGTTTTTCGGATTTAGCTTAACTAAGTTAATTAATAGATAGTAATCCTGTTTGGTGACCCAATGTTGTCTATAATAATTGTGCTAGATATGAAAGTCATTTATTTATTTAACGTTTTCTATTCTAGCCTAGCTTTTACTGAAGCCAATTTTCAGACCTTTCCAAATAGAATAGTTGCGATCACGCCTGCGAGACTCGTTTAGTTATAAAATTGTTATACAAATTGTAACGACTCTCCACATAAAAACTGTCGTTGATAGTATTTCCACAAGGAAAAGTTGTATATATACAATCATTTTTATAGTGAATTAAATTTTATACTAATATTATATATATCCATGTATTTTTCATTTAGTACAGCAATTATGTGTTTACACGTTTTTAAAAATTTTTAAGTTTATTTTTTCTTTAGTTACCATTTACCATAAACTAGTAATTATTTTCTCTATATAAGTATTGTTCTAGGTAGTTATATCTAATAATATGTTTCGAAACTAATATTACAACGCTAAAGAATTTGTTTGAACGAAATCGCGAATTAAATTATTGCGTCAATGTAACCTTTATTGTACCTGCGGTCAAAATGACCTCCCAATTTTATTATGTGTCATACACAACTCTAGTTATTAAAATTTCACCATGTGAGTCAAAGCCACAAAGAACAAAAAGCATAACACTTTATTTAACAAACTTTATTAACTATATCCAATTGTTTTTTACATATGAAATACTCAAGGGAAGCGAGCATATGGGTCATTTAATTGTAAGGGTACACCGCCGCCCAAGACTCCTTGTAACATCAGAAGAGCTAAAGGTACGTAACCGGCCTTTATAGTGGAGATAAGTTCGTTTTTTTGGAAGATATCCATGTTGTATCGACATGAAAACCCTTTTTTCTTCAACCATGAGGTTGATGCTGTTAGCCAGCCCTATTGGCTTTTACAGCGACACCGGTTGGGTAGGGAAGAGGGTACTCTGTCCCTGAAGAAATGTAAGCACTAAGTGGCTGCCTGTGAGGAAATCGACGACTGTAAGGGTGCGGCGCGTGAAAGGAAGTTCCAATGAAATAGAATAGTAGTGAAGTGCCATGTATCCGGATGGTGAGGATGGTATTTGAGTTCGTGATGTAGTCTGCGGATTAAAAATTTAGCGGCAGGTACCTGGTCGAACAGTTCTCCAGAATACTCTCCTTTATGCATGCGATAGAGAACGTTCAGCTAGGAGACGTGTCTACGCAAAGCCAAATTGTCAAGCCAATTCACAAGCGCCGTTTAAAGCGTCCACTGTGCTTTCTAGAATCCTCTAATGTATCATCGATATGCAGAAGATCCAGCGTAGGGGACAGCAGACAGCCTTGGGAGACGCCAACATTCACTTTATATACTTAAGCGTTATATATTTGGAACAAAAACCATTGCTACCTTGATGCTTCGCCCAGTGACAAAGCTGGCAAAAGTTCTCGTCTTAAAATGTAATAAAATTTTGTAATATAAATATAAAAAAAATTGTCTATATTCTTTATATTCATTCATTACCGTCACACATGGTCACCTAAATTAAACAAACTATGTTGCGCGTCAAACAATAGGTTTAATTTAAGTTATACCTACTATTGACAAAGCGATGAGCTAGCGGCTGTTGTTGTCGACAGTTATATACAACTGTAATTATGAATATATTTACATTGGGGTCAATAAAAATACTTTATTAATAAAAAAATATATTACCCATATTAAACAAAATCTATTTTATAAAACACTATAAAACAATAATATAATTAATTCTAACTTTGTATGATGATAAAATCAGACTCACGCTTTTTGCCGCATAGCAGAGTAGGCAGAGGTTAAGAGATGTCACTTTCCGCTCGAATTCAAGATATTGCATATTGAGTGATGGCACTGCCAGAGTGAAAATAGAAAGCCACGCTTCGTATGCCAAAGGCGACAAGTATAAGTTTAAAAATTACTTTGCTCCCGAGGGGGGTTCCAACATTCAACCAGCCAGACGCTGTCCTACTGCGCCTAGACGGCCTCAATACAAATATAGATTCAAATCTATCTCGAGTTTTAGTTTTTTTATTAGATTCATGTATCCCGCCAATAGTAGCATTGAGAGAGGGAACCTGCAAACTAGTGCTAGTAAAATTCCATTCTGCTGGTGCAATTTCCGCCGAATTCTCGAGACATCGCGCGTTGAGTAGCGAAACTCACTGCCGCGCTTTGCCTCGTTACCAGAGCGAGGAAATGTAAAGTGAGTATCGAACTCACAACCGTCACGTTAAAAGTCGCACATTCGTGCCCCTGCGCCATGCCGGCCTCAAGGGGAGTTATTGTTAACGTATAAAATATATACATATATATCTCATGCTTAATACAAATACCAGAGTAGTTATTAGTCCTGCCCACTATGATTTACCTAATATATTGATTGACATAGGTTTAGTTTCGACAGATAGTAAATACTAACGTTACAATTTCGGGCGATATTCCAAATAACTGAACAAATAAATAACATTCTATACTGTCATGTCATATTGGTAATATAAAAAGGTAAATAGGCTACTGAATTTATCTTTGCTTTACTTCAAATTATTTACTTGCTGACTCTAAGTAGACAAAAACATACACAAAATAGCTTACGTACGTTACGTTAGTAAGTTGTGTGTAAGTGGGTGTTCTTCACGCGCTGCAAAACTTTCAAGACATTGCCTGTTGAGTGGAGGAAGTCAACACCGTGGTTTATTAATCAATGCAAGCACATGAAAATAAATATAATCATTCCATCGAGTGGCGACAGAACTCACAACCATAGCGTTGACATTTAACATTTAGTCATCGTCCCACTTCGCTACGACGCCGTGTATATATTTAAAAGTAAATTGAACGATATTAGACTTTTTTATTTTTATTTCTATATATTTCCTCTTGATTGCCGTAAAATAAAATATAAAATATTTTTGAGAAGTACGATTATTTAAGTTATAGGTACTACTTTTACTAGATAAATAGACGAATAATAAACAAAAGGTCTATTAATCAGATACATATGACACTCAGTTAACAGTTTAAAATTATTGTCTTGAATTTAAAAAATTCGTCTCCTCCAAAACAACATTTATATATAGCAAAAACTGTAGTCACAACCTTCTCTACGTGTCGGTGTCTGTACTTGGAAGTTATTTAAAAAAAAGTTATTGGGAACCTTTATTAACGTAATAGAACCCAAAACAATGTTTTTTAAAAAATTTCTGTCCGTTTTTCCATTTGTATGTGCGTTCGTTATCGCTAATCTCAGAATAGGCTAAATCGATTTAAATGCGGTTTTCACTGCTGAGCTAAAGAAGATCCCGGAAAGTGCTTATAAAACATTTTTCGAAGATTGGAAGAAGCGTTGGCACATGTGTATTGTGCATCAAATGGGGCCTATTTTGAAGGCGACAAAATAAATATTGATGAATAAATTAATACTTTGTTTTATTTACAATTTCGGGATACTTTTTACGGGTTTTAACACAGATTTAAAATTCGGCACTAAAAGTAACAAATTCTCGCCGCGAACTTAAAAATTCTCGGTCTTTGCGAACGTACAGTATCATATTAAAACAGGAACGTAATTCAGTATATTAAGTAAACAATACAGTAGTTAAAGCGGGGGAAGCCGTAAGCAGGTTGCTAGTTATAAATATAAATGTAAGTTTGTTTGTGACACTTCACGCCAAAACTACTCAACTCATTATCATGAAACAGTTATTCACATATTCTGAGAGGTATTAGAAAGGACATAAGATTATTTTAATTAAAAAGTTATAGAAAAGACAAGTTTGAGTCTTTTGTGTGATATAAATGTGTAAAACCAAAAAAACATGAAGTATAAAGAAAGCATACTCGTATGTATGTATACATACACATGTCGTGTGAAAACAACACACGCTCAGGTAAATGAGACAAAACAAAAATCCATCCGTCTTACTTAACTTGACAACCTGTCTAAGGGTTTGAAAGGGTTGCTCTCTAATGCAGTCTTCGTTTTAGTATGTTTTATTTCTAGCTTCTTGTTTTATCGTGGAAATAAAGTAATTCAATGTCATTTAGAATAAAACAAAACTAAAAAATATTTAAAATTGTAATCGTCATTCCTTAAAGTTTCTTATTTTTAAGCGGTACGTATTAAATAACTCTTCTTTGTAATAAAATAACCAAATAAAAAAGAATTGGAGGCGCCGGGTATCGATCCCGGTACCTCTCGCATGCTAAGCGAGCGCTCTACCATCTGAGCTACGCCCCCTGTTATGTGGTTAAAGATATTTTTTATACACATTTAAGTGTATTAAGGTCACGCAAGAGAGAAAGTACATTTTTACACTGACGACATTTAACTGGCGGCTCCCGCGCGGCTTTGCTTTGTTGCTGTATCTACAAGAGTAGCACAAATGTGGTTCAAGCGTTTCAAGTCTGGAAATTTGTTTGTTTCGATTCCTACTCGGTGGAATATGAATATTTAATATTTTCATTTCCTCGGTCTGGTAATTAGGCAAAATGGAGTGTTGAATTTCACTATTCAATACGCAATGCCTAGTGAATTTGGTTCACAGTGGGGAATGGAGTGTCTTAATACTAGGTTCTCCCTCTGCCTGCCCTGCTATATGAGGGATACAGTGTTGAGGCAAAAAAATGTAAACAACAAAAAACCTGTAACAATAAAGCAAAAAAGCTATTTTTTAACTTTCCACTCAAGAGCACACACAGATCAACGCTGGGAATGACAGCGTGTAGACAGCAAAGGATGCAACGGACTGGATTTATTCTCACGGCTACTAGGACATCATAATTACATAGGATCTTTATGGGATTATTATTATTAAAGTTTACCACCTATAATCGGAATGCCTTAGCATTGAAAAAAAGGCTGCTCTACTAATATGTTTATTTCTTCGCTCTGGCACCAAGGCAAAAGATTGTGGTGAGTTCCTTCACTCTCTAATGTAATGATTATAATAAAGTAGTTCGTATCCACCATTCAGGTGTTTAATTACGATCCCTAATCGTACAATCATAAATTGTAAGCAATATATAAAATGTCATCATAGTTCAGTGATTCTCTTATTAGAATGTCAGGGATATAAGTTGAAATTGTTAGCATTACGGTGTATCTTGCATAAACCAGGGTAGACAGAGGGCATCTAGAGATGCAACGCACTGTCTGGTTCTTAAGCCCAATTTCCGAATCAGTGCGTGCTGAGTGGCAGAGCCCAACGTAAATCTTATTATCATAAATATAATCAATGAAATAAAAAGATATTATCAATATAATATAGGCATAATATAAGCCCGTGATTAAGCAAATAAAATACAATTAAATACACGCAGTTACAGTCGTCTCAGTACCTACCTACATGGATAGATTTTCATTTTAATCACTGATCTCATTTCATATTCTCAAGAACACCAAGACAACAGAAACAACTAAGAGTCAGTGAAAATGGGTCGTCCTAAGAAAAAAACGCGCCAGCTTTTATCAACCAAAAAAATCTTAAGCTTAAATGAATATCCAACCAGCCATAGAAGGAAAAAAAGGGGTTAAATTTATTTCTCACGGCTACCAGGAACACATGAGTCGGTGGGACATATCTCTAAGTTTTTACCTGTTCCTGTTATTGCTTCTCATGTCGCAGTAGTTGATGGCACATGTGGGATACACCCTTCAAATGTATCGATGTTCCCTTGGTGTATGTCATGCAGCTACAGTGCGGTCGACGAATTGTGGCCGCTCTGATATCAGGCTATACTTTTGCGAACTGTTCACTCGGGAATTAATAAAAAGTAAAAACAACCCTAAGAATATATGTGCGCAGACACCTCCAGCGAACTTCAGGGCGGCCTTGAACCATCGACCGTACTATAAGTGTGCTGCAAAACCAGGATAACAATGGCAGTATAAAGGTATTTTATACTATTGTAGGTATTTTTTTTAAATAGTAAGACCCTTTTTTTAGAATATGTATAAAAGTTAGGGAAGGATAAGATTAAGGTATAAAGGTTTCTTTCTCATAGCGACTGAGATGGACGAAAATGATGAAACTCCTTCGTGATATTAGTATTTCATTGGTACAATAAAATCGTAGAAAACAGAAAATACGAGTATATAACTTTAATTTAAATATAAAATATTTATAAATAGTATTAGTACGTACTTACTAAATGATGTGTGTTATTTTTGAGTTGTAAATAATTCAAATCTTAATCTTAATTAATTTTAAATTAAAATAAATCTTTAAAAAAATCTATTGGAGGCGCCGGATATCGATGCCAGTACCTCTCGCAAGCTAAGCGAGCGCTCTACCATCTGAGCTACGCCCCCTAATGACAATTTTGATCTATAATCAAAGAATATCTTAATATTATAATTTAAAAAATCTAATTTTATTACGCAAAAGTACTGCAAAGTTACTTGCAATACAGTAGGAATATTTTGACAACAGAATTTTTCATGACATTTGTAAATATAAATAAATTTGAACTCAATATTCGAACGTTAGCAAATTATACAAGCGTTTTCAATTAAACCAGCTTGACATTCAATAGAAAGTATATGATATGAGAAGACAAAGGCTGATTTTGTACATAAAATCGATACTTTGACACATTCCAAAAAATATCCAGATTCTACCATGAATAAACCAATGTTTAAAGTATTATAAAAATGAGAAGTTTAAAACTGTATCATGCCACCATGTTATATTAATACCTCGCTAAAACGAGAATGTGTTAAGACTAAAAGAAATAATAAAAAAATCAGCTTCAAGCTGTTTCCCGCGCACATCAGGAGACAGGGGGAACCTAGTGTAACATTCTATTCTCCACTTTCTGCCAAATTCTAGAGGCATTGCGTGTAATGGTAAAAGAAATATCAAAATGAAATCCGCGCAGCCATCTACAGCTAACTTCATGGTGGCCAAGACTCGTAGATCGTACTGTAATTGTATCTGAAATCGCGTTAGTTGCGGGAGCTAGTGGGATAGACCTCTCGAGTATATCAATGTCCCCTTAGGTACGTTAAGTAAGAGTGTTGTTATGCACATTCCCAGGGCTACCAGGATAACAATAATAGGACAGAGATGTCGTTGTAGTACTACAATCCAGTATTTTATTTAATTGCAAAAATTCTTTTTTCATAACAACTATTAAAGTTAGTAAAAACTAGTAAAGATAACGGTTACACTTTTATCTCACAGTGACTAGGGATATATAAATATGTAGAAGAGCCTTCGTGATATAATTTTCACGAGGTAGGCATAATGAAATGGTAGAAAACAAAAAATACATCACTTCACTGACGATTTCTTTATTTAGTGTATTATAAATAATTCAAACTCTAATCATTACAGAACAAGAAAAAATCAATTGCAGGCGCCGGGTATCGATCATGTACCAGTACCTCTCGTACGCTAACCGGGCGCTTTAGCGAGCTACGCACCCTGTTGATAATTTTTAAATAAAAGAAGATTTATTGCATAAAAGTACTTACTTGTAAAGTTACTTGAAACTAAGTGATTCAATCCTTAGATACTTATATTATTTTATTAAAAAAAGAAACATTTTTCATACTTGAACATACATCATACTTTTTCATTACTACTTTACATATATACATCATCCATCATACTCTTACATTAATTATTTTTCTTTCCAACTTCACGTCTAATACCCAATCAAAAAAAAGAGCACTGATTTTTCTAAAATCAAATCTATACAGCCATCTATATCTAACTTTAGGGCGGCCACGCCTTGGCGACCATACGTGCAGTAAAATAGGCAACAGCTGTCAAAATAAGCCCCTTCCTTGTGTTTATTCAAAAAGAATAAAGCTGTATAAAGATCGGTAAAGGGTTGGATATTTTACCCGGGACTACTAGAATAGCATATCTGTCGAGGCATACAACATATTTTTATAAAAAAACAGTCATTTTGTACAAATGCAATATGGATTAATTTAGAATGTTTTAAATTATTTTAGCTTAGTCGGCGAAAGTATTATGCCGGAACGAATATCGATTAAAATATTGAATTGGTGAAAGGTATAAATAACAAAATGAAATCTAAAATATCTTTTAATCTAAAATCAAAAATATCTACAAAAATATTTGGAGGCGCCGGGTATCGATCCCGGTACCTCTCGCATGCTAAGCGAGCGCTCTACCATCTGAGCTACGCCCCCTGTACGAGTACGTTTTTAATATTTTAAATGCAACAGCAAAATCAGTATATATTGTCGTTACGTTATTGTAAATATATTGCGTAAAACTAGAGTACATGATACCTATACTCATAAAGGCACGCGCAGCCTTTCACTTTTATAGATACATGTATAACCAGACAATACATATATTTTGTACGTTTTATTTAATAATTGAAAAATAATGTACATATTTACATTTTGTTTCCTTATTATTGCTTAAAAATGTAAAAATTATGGGCCAAAATTAAATTAAATTAAAAATGCTAATAGAATGGAAATGGAATATATTTTTATATAGTACGAGTACATAACAAATTCGATTGTAATATGATTTGTGCCAATAGAAGAATGATTTAAACGGTATATGATGATAGTTGTAAAACTGAGGATATGAAACATTTGTAACATTGTGTCGTAAAAAACATGTCATTGCTTAAGGAACATAGCAGATTAGCTTTATTCGAGAAGTTCACACCTGTAAAGCCGCAATCATATAATATATATAATATAAATAATTTAAAACATTTTATAAGCTACGATACTCTTTCAACCTCTTTGTATGTATAAAGACACAGAACAAAGACAGACTTACGAGCTCTGTAGAAATACGATAATGTCTTACAGCATTTTAAGTGTTCTAATAAATTATTACAATAATTAGTATAAGTATTAAGTTAAATTACGACTTATCAGTCTTTCCAAATTGTCTTCCACGTTGCTTTGAACTACTAAATAAGATAAATATGTACTTAAAAAAAAGAGAGTGAATTAATATTTTAAAACACACACACATTATATAATTATAAGTAACTTCTAAAAAACAAACTAAAATGGAAACAAGACAAAATACAATTTAACAAAAACTTATTGGAGGCGCCGGGTATCGATCCCGGTACCTCTCGCATGCTAAGCGAGCGCTCTACCATCTGAGCTACGCCCCCTGTTATGTGAGAAATTTAAAAGTGATATAAGAACATACACATTAAAAACACCACGTAACATTTATTTACATTTTTTATAACTTTACTACACGTATTTAGTATATGACATATTGAGGTCGTTGTGGTGTAATGATTGTTAACGCAGTGGTAGTGAGTTAGATTCCCACTTGGGAGAATGTATTATTGTTATAGTCTACCTTTTGGCAACATTAATACATGGCACACATGTTAAGTATAGTTATTTTTTTTTTAAAGAACAAAATTTAATTTTAATTTAAGCTAAGTAGTTTAAAGGGTTGCAGTGTATCTTTTTTTTATACGAAGAAAACATAACAAAATAGGTAAACTCAAATACTTCGAAGGTGTTTGAAGTGTATAAAAAAAATCTTTTTGCTATAGGTACATATCTATCTCTCTTTTCATAAATGTGTCAAAGAGATAAAAATTACTGTTTTTTAAAGAGCACAACAGCTAGCATTTTTTTTATTTTAGCTGTACAGATAATAGCTTCACTCTTGAAAAATAAAACGAACTGTGTATTTCTAGATACAAAGTATGATATATATATATATATATATATATATATATATATATATATATATATATATAAAATATATGTATTATATTTAAATAATTACTCAAAATATATTAAGTTAATGGAGATTTTTTTAATTACTATAGATTTCATAACACACGTATAACAGTAACCTTAATAATATTATCCAAAAAAATATTGTTACTATAGAAATCCATGACGTACAACATATTTTTTATTACTATATAGAGGTTTCTAAATGGTTATTTTAATATTAAATTGTAGATTTTTTTCTTTTAATTTTATTAACAAAATTAATAAAAAACTAAAATAAAAGGGCAATCTTCAATAAAAGTTGTTCTGATTGTATAACAAAAAAATATAAACGATGTAATTTTTTTGATTCTTGTTTAACTGAAATATACGCTCATCTTTCAACCCTCTTTAACTGTAAAAACGAATGACTGTTGAGAGTTGCCTCCTTCATCTTCATACTACCCTAGTCTTTGTGAGAAAAGAGATCAACCCTTTGGCGTCTTGAATAAAAAAAATATTTATTATCTTTTACTTAAAAAATGGCACACGCATTTGGCGACGACGATTAGTATTAACAATAAACTAAAAGCACAACACTTTTCTGTATCCACATAAAAATATGGTGACTTTAGTTTTATTTTATTTATATATTCTCTTACTTACCATGTTATATTAGTGTATATATATATATATAATATTTCAAAAACAGCAACTTCGTCATTATCGTTCCAAATAAGTAATATTACATAATTTAAATTAACATAAGCTAAGTTTACATACAAACTAGTGATAATAATAAAAATAAGAAAGGGACCATCTAGGCAAGTGAGGAAAAAAATAGAGCGAAAGCTCTTCCGATTTACAGTGGTGGTCTTCAATAAGCTCCTCAACTATTTTGATATCCTAGTATTCATGGGACACGTGATACCATTTACGAGATCGGATCTTACATTAATTTAGCTAACTTAATTATTAATATTATATCCACACAATATTAATAATTGAGTTGACTAAACTGAGGGGAAATTAAAAATTAAGTGCACAGACAATGGTGTTTTTGTTTTGTTAGATATATAAATAAAGTAGAACTATAAACAAAACACAAAATGTACAAGAGGCGACCTTATCGCTAAAACAGCGATCTCTTCCAGGCAACCTTAGGGCATAGGATATAACGGGGAGGAAAAGGGTTAGGGGT
>DWGR01003890.1:0-11686 GCA_018247715.1 Heliconius burneyi | reverse complement strand
GCGCCCCGCGCCCCATGCGCACTGACACCACCTTACGCACCACCAGTCTCCTGCGACAATATTCAACATCATGCAATCTCTGTGTGTTATAATGCTTGTCTAACACACACAAAAATGGCTACTGGCCAATGTTACTGGATGTTATGAAAGATTTATCTTCAGTGGGAGAATTACTTACTGCAAGCATTATGTTTGTGCCATACTAACTGCAAGAATGGATGCCATGTAACATGCATCCATTATACCCCATTGTGCTAGTCAGTACCCACTTTTAGAAGAAAAACCAAAAACAAAACCTTTTAAAAAAGTAAAACCTACTAAAAAGTGTTTTTTTTTTTTTATGGTATAAGGACAAGGCAAACGAGCGTTCGGGTCACCATATTATACACTTTTCAAAAGTTATTCAAGTCAAAACTGTAGTAACTAATAATATACTTTTGTATAGCTAAAAATATGTTTTATATATAATTACTACAATATTGCTTTAGATTACATTCAACAATATAAGTCTTGAGCCATATTATAATATTTTTCCAGTAAAATCAAAATCTCTCATTGTAAAGACTCAGCGCACAATGAAACTTGCTTAATATAAGTATTGGGTGTGTTGAAGGTTGATACTGGTGTATATTGCATTGCTACAATGTGAATATCTTCATTGCTAATGACATGTAAGAAAATGTTATTCTTCTATAATAGTAGTACACAGAATTTTATGATTAAGTAAATTTATAAAGGAGGTAAAGCAATCAATTAAATCCTAGAGTAAAATTAAAATGGAACAATAGATGCTTTATTGGAATAAATTGCATTTATTTTATCATTATCAAAACGCAGAGAGAATAACAGTAAACTTTATAATAACTTACAAATGTCTCAAGCCTTGCAGTTAGAATAAACACCTGCAACAATGTTAGTGCATTTTCATAACAAACCATCAAATTCAATTATACATTATGAACAACTTTAAAGATTAATTTTTAAAGGTGTGAAAAATTTTTCAATATGGGGGTAATTTCTTATTTACTTTCGATTTGTTAGAGCCGGTTTGTATATTTATAACGATTTCAGTTTAAGTTTAGACTTTAGTAAACTGTTATTGGGAGTTACAAACAATGCTAATATTAAAAAAAATATCTAACTTACCTACATTAAATTTTAGTGTTAAAATGAAGTACTATTGATTTTCCATGCCAACACATCTCTTTATCGTAAAAAATAGTATGTTTTATTTGAGGAACTTCTAAATTTCTTTGGTCCAATTTATATTTTTTAATTTTAGAAGTCACTAAATATATATACAGAAATAATAAAACAAACCAATTACGACTGTTTATATCCTATAAGGAGCAATATCGATAATAATAATAATAATGTAAAAACGAATTAATTTTTCCAGATTCAACGTTCAGTGTTCTCTAGCTCCAATTGGACGTCAATAAGATTTGTCACCTCAGTACTCACAGCATCTTTCAAATCGTAATCAAGTGACAGCTCACAGCTGTCAAAGTACTAAATGCATCTAGATTACGAAAAATTTGCGTGAATTGAATTATACTGTGAATAATATACCATAAGTAATTTCATAGTATTTTATGGAACTAAACTAATTATGATATAATGTTATATTATTAGTATTGTAATTTGTAAAATGTTTCTGAAACTGATAATTTTGCTTTTATAATAAATGTTTTCCAGACGCCTTGAGTAGAAAACGCTTGGAGGAACTATTGGCCTTTGGACTGACTTGATGAATAGAGAACTTTCTCTATGTTTTAAGAGGAAATTGATGAATATGTGCATTCCTTGACGTCTGAGTTCATAAAATCACCCGAAAGGGCAGACAACGTGCGATGATGCATAACATCTGAGGTGTCAAATGGGAATGGATAAAACTGAACTGCGCTCACGTTCATAAATCAATGACGTAGGTCCTGGAGCCCGCTACGCTAAAATTGGATTAATCCTGACTAGTATGCCGCATGTCTAAAAACTAGACCATTAAAGTAGAAAACTAGTGAGTAATAGCTAAAAATAAGCAAGAGTTGACGTAATGAAGGCCTTTGCCCAATAATGGGACAGTAATGGTTAGTATAAAAAAATGCTACCACCTAATAATTAATATGTTAACTTTCGCTGAAATTCTCGAGTAAAAGTCTTAAATTTTTTTTAAGCTTGCGTGGCAACATAATTCCAACACGTAGCTGCCTCAATTCAAATAATACAATTTTGATGAATCCAAGGATAATTGAACAGAAATTCTCGGTCATTGGGTGGGAACTACTAAAAATGTAAGAAAATGATCAGATTGAAGTAGACAGAGCAATTTAAAAAAACATTGTTATTTTTTTATCGCGTGGATAAATAATTTTATGTAAAAAATTCAAAATACGGATAAATGAATTCTTCAATTTAAAATAAACCTATATAAAATACATTTTAGACAGCCGTTTTAATTTACGATACGTTATATCGTAAAGTCAGCCGTTTTATTTCGCTTTGTGTTCGAGTTTTAAGATGACTTGATAATTTTTTTACGGATTTTTTTTGGTGTCGTTATGAATTATTTGTCAAATATCATGATATTTAAATTGTTGTTATTCACAAAATGAAGGTATAAAATAATGACCTATAGGAAAATTATATTATATTGTGATATTTAAACACGGGCAACAAATTTATTATTTCTTTTTCAATTTCCTAGTTTTATGTAGTGGCAACATTAGCCATAAACGAGACAGAATAATACATAAAAAAATTGAAATATTGTGAGATATAAATAAAATTTATTAAAAATAAAATCATAATACGATAGCGTTATTATAAGAGAAGTATAATATGTGATTTAATAGATGTAATACATAGCGCTTTACGAGATTTGTGCCGATTAAAGATCGTGTCTTGTAAACATCTATCGCTTGTAAAAATGGCCGCCGCCGGACTGCGTTTGTCACAGAGGAATGTTTATAGCGGCTTACACAGAATTTACAAAAGTTTCAACTACATGAATGATTGGGAAGAATCAAACACAGTAGCTGGTTTAAATTGCTAATAAAATAATTTTTAACCCCTTAGAAAAGACTGAAATTATAAATATAATTATAAATAATCAAAACAAGGGTTTAGCGTCCGGTGTAGTGTTGTGAAATTGTAATAAAAGTGAAGTGAAATTTTCAAAGTAACTTTTCCCGCCTCGACATGTTGCAGTATGAGTGTAAAAGATGAAGGCATCTCGTCTTTCGGAGCCATATCATCATTACCAGTCATGGTATTTATATTTTTTTTGTATTCTTTTTTAGGGAAAAGCATCTACTCCTACTGATAAAAAATATAATATATATGAACTTAGAAAAAATAGGAAACATCGAAAATTTTTCCAAAAATTAAATTGTTGTAAATAATAATTACATTAAAGTCATTATAATTTTAACTTGTTGCTACATAGTTGAATTGACAATAACAATGAGTGGTCTAAAAATCCTTTTTTATGTGAACTATAAGAATAATAAATTTCATTTTTGTTAAAAAAATAAAATCTTGATTATCGTGTCTACATGAGTTAATTTAGGTACATATTAAAAAAAAATTTTAGAAAGATGTGATTGAATTATTTATTAACATAAAATGTAATGATACAACTTAATACAAATCAAAGTATATTCCTATCAATTATTTATTATTACTGTATTAATATTAAATGTTATGGAATTAAAATTAAATTCTTATTTAACCCATTTGAATGACTTCCTCACCACATTCTAATATTTCATATGATTATTTAAACATATTATTTTCTCATCATTATAAGATGAGAAAATAATTCACCACTTTTGAATGACAAAGAGAAACAAATTAATTTGTTATTTCATTAGATTTTCATTATGAACTTTAAGTGAACATACCTACGTAATAAAAGTTTGATTGTCCTTGGATAACTTTTAGGCGTGACCTATTAATGATATTCAATATAACATTTTAACATTTGAAAGATATCTTACTTGATTCAAAAACATTGTCAAGTTAAATATAGAAATTGTATTGTTTTGAATCCCATAGACTAAACTAGACCAAGTACTAATCTACTGCACATAGTATTTTTTTTATACATTTAAAATATTGGAGGTACTTTTTTATTTATTTTATTTTATTATATTTTTTGACATTTCTTAAATATTGTAAAAATATTTAAGTTAATATCAATGGTAAAACCTTTATAATAGTGAAGATTAATTATGACAATAATGCACGGGGAATATATTATTTATTGCAATAATGTTGCACGGGGTCGTGGGCGGCGGGGATCACTTACCCTCAGGTGACCCAAACGCTCCTTTGCCTTGTCCTTTTACCATAAAAAAAAAAATAGTAAACCACATTTTGATAGGAGATACATGTATGCATGAGAACATGTATGCATGACAAATTTTTATCGCATTTGTTTGGTCCTATTATGGCACAATGGACCAGTGTCTGACTATAGACAAAATTCTATATAAATCACTCTGTTATGATTATATTCATTATAGACTGTAGGGATGGCATGCAGGGTAGGCAGAGGGAACCTAGTGTTAAGACACTTTTACCATAAAAAAAAAGTCTTTTTCCTCTTGCCACCTTAAATTGAGACATTGCAATTGAGTGTCAAAACACAATGTCAATTTTAGTCAACTAAACAGCTGAAATTGGAGAAATGATAAGTGCTAACCGGCACACTTCGAACACCATAATCAAGGAGCAGCATTTAAATTTATTTAATTGTAATTGTTTCCTTGCTGTTGAAGGAGCTTTGACCCAAAACCATTATGCATACATGCAGAAGCTTTGCTATTGTACCATAATTTGTTACAACAAAAGCAGAAATAAATGAAATAACTGCTTTGCTTTAATTTTAACTATAAATCTATGTTTGTTCACTTGTCTGGTGAATTTTAATATTATAGTTGTGGCTAATGATTTTGAGTTTGGTTTATCCAGTTCTATATTGACTTAAAAGACAGTGATGGGGATATGATTAATTTTATTTGTAGGCTAGTTGTGGAGCAGGGACAGGTTGAGTTCGATTCCCACTTAACGAAATGCAACTTTGGTTCTTTTAAATATTAGTTAACAAAGTCTTTGCTTTTAAAGTTAAATATTAAGCCCCTCTCGATGGTGTAATTTTGTTAAAGTGAATAGAATTTTACAGTTAGTAAGCATATTTCCCATCTATGATGTATATGGGAACATATTCATTTACAATTATGAATTTGAATGAATGAAAGTGTCTTAACACTGGGTTCACTCTTCATACCCTTCTGGATACAGTATGGAAACAAACAAAATTGTTTAAAATTATTAAATTTTTAAATAAATAATTGGGTATATGTGGTCTTTTATAAGCTGACTTCTCAAAAACTGATTGTAATTTAAAATGAATACTAACTAATACATGAGTAAAATATTCTTAAAATAATTAATTAATTACCTATAATATATTAAGATTGCAAAAATTAGTTAATGACAATTCACAAGTTTCGATACATCACAGTAAAGTGAAAAATTCAGCCTATTTTTGGGTGCAACTGGCCTAACACGGATCTTCAGTCACTGGTATCCGAAGAGGTACTGAATTATAAATAATAACATATAAAGTCACCATCGCCGATACACAGTACAGAATACTTAGACTAAACTGATAAACTATAAGAAAAATATAGAATAGAACTGAAACATTTATAAGGAATAGGTTTTATAATAAAAATATTTTTTGTCATATATTCAATTCAAACTCAAATGAATTTATTTTATAAAGGTTTTATACTACAATGAAACCTAAGAAAATTTATATTATGTACGTAAATGCGAACGTAATTTACATATGTATAAATTGTAATAATTTCTTAAGAAACATTAATTTTCGTTAATATGTACATTTTGCTTTTAATAGACATATAACGATTTTGTGCACAAAACAAGTTTTTGTAAGTTTTTGACTAACGACAATCGAGTTTCTACTGTAAGTAGTTATTTTTTATAACAAAATCTTTAAATATTAATTTGACTGATTCATCGTATTTTTATGTTGTTTTATACTTGTTTATATGAAATTTTTAAGGATGCAATTGTATAAAAAATATTAAATGTGATGTAATAGGGAGTGGAACGTGGAGGTGGCTGTGTTGCGGGCGGCGCGGCGGACGAGGCGCTCAACGGCATGGGGGGGCCCGCCGGGGACATTCTCGGCGAGCCTCCGCGCAAGCGCACGAAGCTGCCCGACGATGTGGCCGCGCTGCGCCGCCGTGTGCTTGACTACAAACAGCTGAGGCTCAAAAACCTCAGGGACAGGTGAGACACGCTCCCCACTGTATCGACCTGCGTCCTGGACGCGCCGCCCTCTAGCCGTCGCCGCGCTCGGTTACAGGTTCACGGAGCAACTGAGCGAGCTGTACTTCCTGCAGGCGGGCGGTAACATGATGGACTACGCCGCCTGGCGCAAGCGCCCGCCCACGCCGCAGCTCGAGACCTTCCTGGACGCGCGCCGCCCGCCCGCCGTGCTCCCGCCGCCTGAGCCGCCGCCCACGCTGCCGCCCGCGCTTCCCGCCGCGCCTCCGCCCCCGACGCCTACGCCGCCCACGCCCGCGCCTCCGACGCCCACGCTTCCGACGCCTGCGCCGCCTGCCACGCCCTCGCCCGCCGACGAGATGGTGGAAAAGGCCAAACAGGAGGCGTACGTAGCGGCGCGCGTGGCGGAGCTGGCGCGTGCGGGCTTGTGGACGGAGCGTCGATTGCCGCGCGTGCTGGAGCCGCCGCGCCCCAAGACGCACTGGGATTACTTGCTCGAGGAGATGGCGTGGCTCGCTCAGGACTTCGCACACGAGCGGAAGTGGAAAAAGCAGGCTGCTAAGAAGGTATCATTGTACTATCTCCAAATAAAATACTGAATAAGTAAATTATTAATTATAAATAACAATGTTATTGCAGTGCGCGCGTGCAGTTCAAAAATATTTTCAAGATAAAGCTGCCGCCGCCCAAAAAGCAGAAAAGGCTCAGGAATTGCAGTTGAAGAAAATTGCTGCATTTGCAGCAAAAGAAATAAGAATGTTCTGGACCAATGTAGAAAAGGTAAGTGTTATTGTAATATTTAAAGAGTTCTTTACATAAATATGACTGTTCTTATATGAAGTAGTAGTAAATAGACAATAGGTAAGGTGTCGTGATCAGAGGCACAGGCGTGCCACTGTAAACGCGACAGATTGTGGGTTCGATTCCCACTCGAAAAAATTAATTATTAAAATGAATAATTTTTATTTCCTGGCTCTGACAACGAGGTTAAGCGCGGCGTTGAGTTTACTCTAGAATTCGGCGGAAAGTGCTTGATCGGAACGGAGCTTTAACACTTGGCTCCCAGGTTCCCTCTGTCTTCCCTGCTATGTGCAGGATTTCGTAATGCAGTATAAAGCTAAAAAATAAAAAGAAATAGTGGTTTTTGAGCTAGTCTATATGTAATCTAATAATATATGAAATTTGGCTCTATGAGATGTATTTATATATATTTTTAAAAATTATTTCTTTACAGTTAGTTGAGTGGAAAAGAGTACAACGAGTGGAGCGTGCACGCAAAGAGGCTCTCGACGAACAACTTAGCTATATCGTGGACCGCACTGAGCGGTACTCGCGTCAGCTCGCCGCCAACCTCGGCGCGCCCGCAACCGCTCCCGTCACCCCCCACGCCACCACGCCTGACACGCCACCCTCTGACGACGAGTTTCAGCCGCGAGGTGACTCCGACGACGATGAAGAGACCATCGCGGCCGCCGAGCGAGAAGCCGCGCACGACGCCGCCGACAACCGTGACGAGCTGGAAGCGTTGCACCGCGAGTCCAGTCTCGATCTCGGCGACCTGCTGCCGCCCGGTTACCTGCCAGCGCACTCGCCGCCGCCCTCTGACTATGACCCCCCTGATGATGAATCCGCCGACGATGAACAGACCATCGCCGCTCAGGAGCGGCGCGAGCGCGCTGAGGATACTGTCGCCGAGCTGGACGCGTTGCGCCATGAGGCTGACCTCGACGTGCGTGATCTGCTCGCTCGATACGCCGCCGTGCCTTCGCCACCGCCCCCGCTTAGCAACGCCTCTTCCAGCACTGACTTCGACTCTGATGACGATCGCACGGACGATGACCACTCCGACACGGCCTCACCGTCCGCGTCAGAGCAGCTCGAGGCGCTCATGGATACAGAGGAGGCGGGTGGGGAGGAACAGCGTGTGGAGGCGGCCGCGTCGTTGGCTGCGACGCTGCAGCCGACGGGTACTACGCTGTCGGAGACGGCGGTGGGCACGCCAGTACCGCGCCTTTTGCGCCACGCCCTGCGTGAATACCAGCACGTGGGGCTGCACTGGTTGGCCACCATGCATGCGCGCCGCCTTAACGGTATCCTGGCTGACGAGATGGGCTTAGGCAAGACTATCCAGACCATCGCTTTGTTGGCCCACTTGGCGCTAGAGCGCCGCGACTGGGGGCCGCACCTTGTGGTCGCGCCCACCTCCGTCGTTCTCAATTGGGAAATGGAGTTCAAAAAGTGGTGCCCCGCCTTCAAGATACTAACCTACTATGGTACCATCAAGGAGCGAAAGCTGAAGCGCGTGGGGTGGACCAAAGCGAACTCTTTTCACGTGTGCATTACATCTTATAAACTAGTTGTGCAGGACCATCAAAGTTTCCGACGGAAAAAGTGGAAGTATCTTATCCTGGATGAGGCTCAAAACATTAAAAATTTCAAATCCCAGAGGTGGCAGATGTTACTCAACTTCCAAACAGAAAGGTAAAAACTTTAGGTAATGCATGCAAACAGTAGGTCGGCAGTAGTGTGAGGCGGTACTAATGTGGGAATATGTGTGTTTTCATAGGAGGTTGCTGCTGACGGGCACGCCGTTGCAGAACAGCCTGCTGGAGCTGTGGTCGCTGATGCACTTCCTGATGCCAGACGTGTTCGCGTCGCACGCCGAGTTCCGCGAGTGGTTTGCACCTGTCGCCGGCATCGCCGAGGGAGCCACGCGCTACAACGACGCGCTCGTTCGCCGTCTGCACGAGGTTCTGAGGCCCTTCTTGCTGCGTCGCCTCAAGGCCGACGTAGAGCGACAGATGCCGCGCAAGTATGAGCACGTGCTCATGTGTCGTCTATCTAAGCGCCAGCGTTTCCTCTATGATGATTTCATGGCACGCGCCAAGACCAAGGAGAGTCTCGCCTCTGGCAACCTGCTCAGCGTTATCAATGTGCTCATGCAGCTGCGCAAGGTGTGCAATCATCCCGACCTGTTTGAGCCACGCCCCGTTAATTCGCCGCTGCAGCTCCCCGCGCTGCACTACCGCGTGCCCGCACTCGCGCTAGTCGCCGCCGTCGCTGCGCGCTGCGAGCTCGCCGCCCGCCTGGGCGGGGATCTCGCCACGATCGAGGCGCACGGCGTGGCCGCGTTCGGGGCACACCGCGCGCGCCACCTGGCGCCGCCGCGCCGCCTCGTCGAGGAGCTGCCAGAAGTGCCGCGCGCCCCCCCGCTTCGCCCGCCACCCGCGCGCTTGCGACTGCATCTGCGCCTCGTGCCGCGTACACCACCCGCAGTCGGCATGCGCGCGCCCCCCGCCGCACCGCTGTTGGTCGCGGGAGCGGGCGTGCCGACCGCCACTCCAACAACTACGCGCACCGCGCATCCCGGTCCCCCGCCCGCCTCCGCCTCCTCCGCCGTCCAGCAGGGTGCACGCGCGCGCGCCCGCCTGGCAGCGCACCGGCGATCGAGCTTGCGGCGGTTGGCGGCCGTGAACGAGCGGCGATGCTGGCGCCTGCCGCTGTACGGTGCGGACCTGCGTATGGCGGTGCACGCGGGCGCGCCGCCGGTGCCTGCGCGAGACCTGTCGGCGCTGCTTGATGAGATGCACGACATTATCGACAGGTAGAGTAGATGTTCAAAATTCGCCAATTCTAAATAGATAAATAGGTCAATAGATATTCAGGTAATCGAGCAATTTTTTTAATATATTATTGCTGAACTAGCCTTATGATATTGTCAGACATTACTCTACACAGAATTCAAAAGTTTTTAAATTTACTCATGGAAAAAAATATTAGTAACTTTTTTTGCTATAACCATTGAAAGTTATTGTTAAAATTTACTTTGGGAATGTATTTTTTAAAAATAATTGACATTATTTTTAAAAATGTTTTTAAACATAATGTCAATTATTGTCCAAATGTTTATCCTCGTTTTCACGGCACTCATTCAACCTAACGCTAAAATTTCTTATGACGGCTTGGCAAGTACGCTCAGTGATGGCTTCCATTTCGTGGCGAATATTTTGTTTTAATTGCGCCAGAGAAGTTGGTCTGTTGACGTACACTTTAGATTTAAGGAAACCCCACAGGAAAAAGTCCATCGGAGTCAAATCAGGATCGTGTGGAGGCCAATTTATGTCCCGTCTTCTGGAGTTTAATTTACCTGGAAAAATCTCACGAATTTGTGGTAGAGACACATTAGACGTGTGTGACGTCGCTCCATCCTGCTGGAACCATGTCCTTTGGTGACAAAAAATCATCTAACATCTTCACATAACGTTCTGAGTAAACCGTAAGTGCACGTCCTCCCCGCGTCTTAATAAAAGTATGGGTCGATTATTCCTCGCGATGACATTGCAGCCCATACGGTTACTTTTGGCGAATGATGAGGTCTCTGATGCTTGCGTTTTGGATTAGTTGTACCCCAATAGCGACAGTTTTGCCTGTTAACGTGCCTATTCAGATGAAATGAGCTTCATCAGAGAATATTATGTTGGTGAACGTTTGTAATCTCTCAGTTATCTCGTTTACGAATTCTATTCTTAGAATAGGATCCTGGGGTTTCAACTCCTGCACCAATTGAATTTTATAGGGGTGCAGCTTTAGATCTTTGCTGCGCAAAATGCGTTGAAGCGATGATCTATGCACGTTCAAAGCACTTGTGCACTTCCGAATTAAGAGGTCAGGATCAACACAAACACTGATGACATACCCCTTGCGCCCCTCTATTGCATTACGTTCACGCAGCAAGCTGATCAAATATATAATTTCTTTTGAGACACGCTGTAAAATCTTCATAATTCTTCTTCACCTTTCCAGTATCATATTTATGTTTTGCAAAAATATCCCTGTAACTGACCAATAACGTATTTAGTGGTTCTCTTTGTGTTTTGTATCTATAATTATTCATCAAAGTTTACTTCATACTCATTTTCCTGTATATTTTTACTATTTATTTTCAAATATTCTTTTATTTTGTATTTGGACATTTAAAATCTCATTTTGAGTCAACCCAAATTTATTAATTGTATTAAATCGTACTCAAAATTTTCATTTTCAAAGATGAATGCATTTATTTTATTTGCTTGATTCAATATTTTTGCATCTAATGTAATCAATCCTTTGGTTTTGCCCTCTCCACTTATTGCCTATATTGTGCTATGAAACTTATTTTGTTTTGTATTGGTAACCTGAACTAGCTTCGAAGTTATTAATGTTATTCTGGAGCCAGGCTCATACAGTCTGGACATGGTATTTTTCAAATGAACTTAGCAACCGACACGGTGCTTACATGTATATGTTTAACATGTTCAGGTTCGTCATCTGCTGGGCGTCGTGCCGAGCGGCGAGCCCGCAGATGGTGGCGGGCGCGGGCGACGGC
>DWGR01003889.1:0-11688 GCA_018247715.1 Heliconius burneyi | reverse complement strand
GCTTTGAAATTAGATTTGTTTCACTGAAATTGCAAGCGTACGTTGAATTACTCCACCTCCTCTCATACTATAATGTTAGAGAATAATGAAAATGTTCTTTGCCACGTACATTCTTGTATATACAGCACTTCTTCATTGTTATTTTATCGTCTAAAATTTGGACAAAAGTTTGGCGTGCGGAACTCGACGCTGCGATTTATTCCTCAGGTTGGGAATCGAATCTGTAACTACCGCGCTTAAAGTAAGACGTTGTCCCGAAGGATAGTTTATATTTCGTGTAAGACAATTGTTCTCCATAAAATAATAAATATTCCTTAAGCAACTGGAATGTCAAAGGCCTATTTCATTTCTACAACAGCCTGTCACGTTGGTGACATACAAAATTAGCTTTTCAAATCCCCTCTGTTACCTTACACGTGTTTCACGTACTTCTAATTACTCTTGTTCGTTGATCCTCGAAGCGGAAACGGAAAGCGGATTGTGGGAGTGTTCAGCGATACTGGTATTGTTGTCGTGAATTGTGAATGAAAGAGATGGTTTTAGTTAGTATATTTGTAATTATGATTTTTTTAGCTTCACGCTGTATCCCGCACATAGCAGGATAAAGGGCACCTAGTGATAGTCTGTCCAACAATAGCATATTGTTGCTATTGGATAGCCGGTGGTGACGCTGTTGAAATAGAAGAACTGCAGTTTCTAAAAAAATTACTAAATCAACTTTACGCTGTATCCCGCACACAGTGATGTAGGCAGAGGGAACCTCGTTTTAAGACACTCTGTCACCACTTTCCACCGAATTCTGTTATTCTAGTACAGCTTCTTATGATATTAATATGTAGTAGTGAAAATTATAATATTTTTTATCCTATATTTATAGCACTATATTTCAAATAAAGCACATTAGGCAGAGGGAAGGTAAATGTGAAGATCTATCGTTCATCACCTTCAACTTAATTTTGAAATATTGCGAGTTGATTCCTTCACATTTTTGATATATTAACCTCTAATAGGGCATTGAACTATCACATTTCGAAATACTTTATTCTAAGTACGGTAGGACGGCTAAAATATAAATAATATATATAGTTATTCTATGTATTGAAAAATATATATTATATATAACAATTATAAAAAACAGTATAAAATTATAATTTTATTCAACCAATTTAAAAAGCTCGCGTTCTTTGGCTATGAAAAGATTCAAATAAAAAATGTAAAATAAAATATATTTTTCTATAGAACATTTAAATGAAACGCTTGATTTTAAACAAACATTACTGAAAAATGAACTTATTTTTAGATTTACTATTTATACAATAAATAATTCAGTTTACGCCGAAATATTAATATATAAGCATCGGTGTTGAATAGTTTAAATTTTAAAATAATATTCTGCGGTGATAAAAATTTAACACAATGTTTTAGCTACACAGGTACCATACAAGATTTCGCACATAGCAGATGCAACCTAGAGGCAGAGGGAACCTAGGAACCTAGTATTAAGACAACATTCCCATTAACATACTTTCATTTCAAGCTTTTGTAAATTTTTATAAATTGGACGTCCTGTAGGTACTCAATCACTCAAAATTGGTACGGAACCCATGGCATTCGAGTCTGACTCGCATCTGACGTTTTTTTTTAGTTTTTAATGCAAATTTTATGTTATGTTAATGATATCGATGACTTATATCGAAGAACGTATTTTGTTATATAATAACAAAACAATGTCAACCAAGTTTTCTCCATTATAAAGCTACAATAGGAGGCAAACTTGGTTGACTTTTAATTTTCCGCGCTGACTGTTTTAATATATTATTATCTTATAGTCTGATTTTTAAAGTTTAAATACCTTGACTTTCTGTTGGAACTAACTTTTAATTATTTTCTTTAATGTTTTTACGTCATTTCTATCATGTTCCTGTAGTATTATACGGTGTTGAGTCCCGCTACTCAACAAGCGTTGCGTCAAGAGTTCATTGAAATTCACGATTACATATCCAGGTAACAAAGACTGACTTAATGTACCATTAATTTAAAGTAACGGCGCGTTAAGTTCATATTTTACATTTAATTATTAACTATTTTGTTAACTTAATTAACTTTTATGGTTCATTAGGTAAGAAAGAGGTGTTATTTAGTGGAAAGGTTAAATCAGATTCATATCATGGGCATATTTCCGTTTATTTATATTATGGAGGAGCACAAATGTGTGACTGGAACGAGTTAATTCGGCCATAAATGGGGAACGGAGTGTTTTAATATTAGGGTTCCAGGTTCCCTCTGCCAATTCTGTTATGTACGGAATATAGCGTGAAGTTAAAAAAGATTGTAAAGTGTATGGTGGTCGAATAGGTACAGCACGCTAGATCGATATAATTTGGTTTGGTCAAAGGTTTAAAATGCTTTCAACCTTTCTCGATGGACAGACTATTCAACAAGTTTTTTTTTTAATTCAAACCATTTATGAGATAAGCCCGTTCAACTAAATCAACTTTTCAGCTTTATGCTATTACTATAAATATTATAATCTCCTTGTGAGATTTCAGCATCATTTAGCGTTAGGTTGCGTTATTTAAGTTATGCATTCGTGCAAAATGTGTGGAAATAGTGAAGAGTTGAAGAATCATTAAGCTACGGTTTAATATATAAAATGTGATGGATGTTACTATAAAAAACGTTATTGAGATATGTTTGATTCTAAGAGAAGAGAAAATCATCTCGCAGTTCAAATTTCACAGAGAGTATGTATGTATTTAGCAAAATATGAGTATTAAAGTCGGTCAAAAGCACGTTCAAAGTTCCCGTTACAAACATAGATAGATACGACCGAAGTTTACAAAAACATGTTTAAAAACAATAATATAAAGTATAATTACAAATAACAACGTTTTAAGTAATCCCGTGCTAAGCGTACGCCGTGCTAACCCACGTCGTAGGGCGGTGGAGCGTACACGACCATACAAGTTACCTCTATAGTATTATAGGGCGCGGGGACAAATATAGCTCGTGTAATGCAAATTAAGTATCGCACAGCTGAGATTTATATACACTGCAGGTGGCTGTTTTATGTGGAATAGACGTTAAATAATATATATTTGAATATGTATTAAAATGTTTAATATTTTTTGTTAGCGTCACTAGATTCCCTCTGTCTCTTCTGCTATATACGGGATACAGCGTAAATCAATTCATTTTTATTATTCGTCTATGAAAGGAATAAAATATCCTCTGCTCAAACTCTTGTTAAGGAAGGAGATTACGCCACTGATTACTGTTGTGGCCTACCACAAATTCTTCTTAAAAAGTCGGATGGTCTACATTTTCATTAAAAAAACCGACCAAGTGCGAGTTGGACTCGCATACGAATGGCCTAGTACCATTATTTACAAAAACGACTAAAACTTATGTCCGTATGGAAACCTCCCAAATATTTTTTTATTTATTTTAGTATTTATTGTTGTTAGGGGCAACAGAAATACATCATAATATGTGAATATATCTACCGACTATCTAACTAATACGGTTCATAAGAAACAGCCTGGTAACAGACAGACAGCGGAATGTTATTAATAGGGTCCCGTTTCCCTCTGTAGGCCCTAAAAAATCTATATTATGAAGAAAAGGATCTATCTTTAATGGCTTACTATAGTCAGTATCGAAATCTCCATATCCTTACACTCCTTTACACTGTCATCCTTGTACCCGAGAGAAGCTTAAAATAAGATTTGATTTCCCCAACATTTGCTCTATCTTAAATTTTAGAGCGGTAATATATAAGAGTTACTACTACCTATTGAGTGGCAGAAAAATTAATGGCTCAATCCCCACTTGTGGGAATTGATTTTTTTTCTTCTCGATCTGGTATGTCAAAATGTGGTGTTGAGTGCTGCCACTCAACAGAAAAAAGTGTTTTGACAAGAAGTTTTCTCTCTCTCTCTCTCTCTCTCTATATATATATATATATATATATATATATATATATATATATATATATATATGGGATGTAACGTGAAGCTAAAAAAAGATAAATTATTGCCCAAATTCTGTTATAGAATATCTAAAAAGTTATTCGTTATCAAAGCGTTCCAGCTAAGTGTAAATATTTAAGTAAATATCGCGATACACTCGTATAAATCAAAGAGCCTCAGTCACGGCGCGTCAGGCTTCAAAAAAATATATTTGTTTTATATTTTATTGGAGGTCGTTGTGGCGTAGCGATAGAATATCCGATTCTAATCGCATCGGTTGTGGGTTCGATTCCCAAACGGGACAATGAACTAATTTTATTTTAAGTGTTATCAACCTGTACGGTGGTACTTTTGTGTTCATTCCACGTTTCCAAAGTGCTTGTTAAGGTCTGTTTGGATGAAGAATATTTTGAATTTGAACATAACAGATAAACGAATCACTCTTGTAAGAAGATATAACTCGGCGTTAGGTTCGGCTACTCAACGTTCAATATTTCGAAAATTGGTTAAAAATGTATAATTAGCACTAAGCTCTGGTATACTGTTAGGAATAGTTTTTTTTGTATTTGAAATCGATTAAAAACTATCCTTAAAAAATCGTGAAAGGTTGAAATTTAGAGGTGCTATTAATGCAACGAATGGGCAGTTGATGTTGAAATATTTTAAACGGAAAATTTTAGTGGATGAATATACACCAAATTTTTTAAATAAATGTTATTAATAGAAAAATGTTTTTTTTTTACATATCTACATACTATAATATTATAAGAATACAATCTTTATTAATATACTATATGTCTGCAGAGTTCATTTGGTTTTATTAGATGGTTAATTAGCTGGCTGGACTTTAGTTTTGAACATCTGTTCGTGTAAAGGTTTTTTTAACGGGCTAAGTTTTTTTTGGTAAAACACGCCACGGCACGGGCTGACGCTCATGCAGTTCAAGTGCTGGTGCGGGTTCAAGTCCTTCTATGAAAATATTATTATACGTAATATAAGTCTGTAGGAATACTAGATACTAGCGACCCGTTCGCGTCTCTAGTATCTAGTATTCCTACAGACTTACCCCTTTGTACTGCGCAATTATTTATTTTGTCAATGGAATAATTTTTTCAGCTTCACGTTGTATCCCGCGTGTATCAGGGTAGGCAGAGAGCCTTAGTATTAAGACTAAACCCCTCTGCCTACCCTGACTTTCTTTAATTTTACAATACCAAAAATCAGTTTAATTGACAATCCAGCAGCCGATAAAAATAGGAAAAATAGTTTTAGATCCTTAATCGATATGAATAATCCATAACAGTTCTAGGAAATATTTTAATTATAATAATTAAGAAGAAGCAAGTAATTAATAATCTGAACCTTAAGGATACCAAAGTTCAGACAAATTAATTTTACAGCGTGCTTAAGAAAGCAAGGCTATTTGACCCTTCTAGCAATACAGCATTGTAATTTGTCAGCCGTGTCAGATTGCCCTACTATAGGATTACAGGAGTAAACGAATGCTCACTATGTATATTTCGACACGTATGTTTGTGTTTATTCAGCCATTTTTGCTTCACTATAGTGGAAAAGAAAATAATCAAAACCGTTGTGTTTTTGTAAGGTTTGGGTGCTTACTTTTTTTTAAACAAATGTTAATTTCAGCCTAAGTTGGTAAAGGTATATTAGTACACTATGGTCACTAAATATGCTTCTTAATTATTATTTTATAACAAGATCTAAAAAAAAACTGTAAGCGTTCAAGTCCGCTATTCAACATGCACATCTCGAAAAGAGGGCAATTGAAAATTGGTGGGGAACGGAATGTTAAGGCACTAGGTGTCATGTGTCTACTTAGTAGTTCAGACAATAATTTATTTAGTCATTTCCCTTGATGTTGCCAATTAAAATAGTTATTATATACTTTGAAGGTAGTAGAATGTGTCAAAGTCTGATAAGAGCAACCGAAGACATAAGAACAACTGGTTAATATCCACAATGTACTCGTATACATAAAGTAATATATTTGATGTTTAAATATCCGCTTCATATTCAAAATTACATAATTATTATATCTCCTTATTTTACGTGATAAAGCAAGAAGATTTCACTTCATTTTTTTCAGTCTTTATACTTCTTTCGCCTTCTCCTCATCATTCTTGCTTCAGAATTTTTTTTCTATTTTTTCATCACTCATTCTTTTGACTTGTTCAAACTACCTGAGCAAGTTTTTTATACTTATTGTAGTATTTCAATCAGCAACTGACATTCTGTCAGTTCTGACTGTATTTTTGCATTGTGGATTCGTTAATCTAATCTCACTCCGCATATTCTACAAAGTCTCGTAACTCTACATCATTTATACATCTTTTATTCTTCTTCTGTAATACCCATTTTTCACCGCCATGTTGATGTGATGGCCAAACATGCTGATGTTCTGATGTTCGGCCATCACATGAGATGACGTTTCAACGAACAAACAAGAATCACGTTATCAGTCAGACACTATGCTAATGACCCTTGGCTAAACGAATTTATCATATTTTATGTATCATTGTCATATGTCATATACAAAACCGCATAAATAAGCTAGTGATGCAATAGAAGGAACAATATTTTCCTTGAAATTGCTGCTTTTGTGCAGTCTAAATTAGTTTGAGTGAACGCGGGCGTCACGTCGCTAGCACGGCACGAGCTCTGAGGCGGCGTGCTCTCGTATCCAGCGGTGTTGATCATCTCACGAGACGAACTGAGTTTTCTTTTAATTAACATGAAAATTTGATTTTGTTTTCTTTGCTTTTCTATCCCTTGTTTTGATTTGGAAAGAGAGTTTAGTCTCCTAAACTCTCTTTCCGTTTAGTCGCATAAACAAGAACAAATATCTCTATTTGTTCTTGTTTATGCGTAATATTATTACTAGTTGCTTGAAAAGAAATTTGGCATTTTAGAACATCTTCAATGTTTTATAGTAATAATCGAACCTGCTATCTTTAAACAATAAACCAAGTACTAAAATAATTTCATACGACAACTCCATAACATATAATATACGCTATGAGAAGATTTAAAATAGCTATTTATCTTTGGCTTTATGTTCTTGAAATGAGGTCCCTAGGAAGCTTGTAAAGTGCATCTTGTTGCATGCAAATATAATACAGTCTGTGCCGCTGGAACTCGCTTTAAGAATATTGCGACACTGTTCACGGGATTCAGGGAAGAGTTGCATTTAAAATTGAGTTGAGAGGCCGTCGTGGCGCAATGGCACTAGCGTGTGACTGAAAACGCGATAGTGGTGGGTTCGATTTTTTTTTCACTTCTTCGCTGGTAACAACTTAACTAAGCAAAGCGCGGTCATTGTCGTTCTCTATTTATCTGTATTTGTAAGTTCAGTTTCAGTTCAGTCAGTAGATCATCTATACCTTTATTTTTTAATAAGCAAACGATAAACAAACGTGACGCCGTGTGACTGTAAACGCGAACGGTTGCGGTTGCCACTCGAAGAAAATAAATATTTAATATTTTCATTTGTTCGCTCTGGTGTCTAGGCAAGCGCGACGTTGAGTTCCGCCACTTAACACACAATGCCTCCAATTATTGGCTGAAAATGGAGAACGGAGTTTTTTAACACTAGGTTCTCTCTGCGTACACTACTGAGTGAAGCAGGAAAACAAATTTTTTTATTTATATAAAATGTATTTATGAGCTGATTGATAATAAAAGACTAAATTATAAGATGAGTTGGCCATTTCCATGCAATAATGAAAATTGCATTTAAATCGATTACGCCTTTACTGAGATTAGTTGAAGCAAACGCACAGATAAACAGAAAAAATTAAGAAAATAATTTATTCTCTTCTTTATTAATAAATGTCTCCAAAAAATATATCTTTTCAATATATTCTCCATAAAATAACATCGATTTTTGTTGTGACGTTTACTGAATGACAAAAGATATACATAATGCCGGGCTCCAACCACTTCAAAAGCTGGCAACGCACCAGTAGCTCGCTCCTCTGGTGTTACGCGGTGTCGTGGGCGGCGGTGATCACATACCATCAGGTAACCCGTACGCCCGTTTGCCATGCTTTTTTCCATAAAAAAATACTGCGTGTTATTGTAATTACATATAAATATGCAAAGTCTCTCTCGTCTCACTTATACACTGTAATAGTACATACAAGTGTATATGTTTGTAAATTTAGCTTAAGACTAGATATAGAGAATTATATTTTTTCTACTGGTAACTGGAAAGATTGTGTATTGTATCTCAAATGAGTTCACAAACAACATTTATGAATTATGACAACAATCATTAAACGGAATGAAAAGAATTTGTTTTTCGACTAAAAACTTTGTAATACCATTTCAATGGCGGCCTTTCATTTGTATCGGCCGAGTTTCAAGTCGGGAATCTTTACTCTTAATGGGAACGGCACGTCCTTATAACTGGGAACTGGCCTAACAGGCTCCCTTTCCTTACAACAGGCTCCCTTTTGCCTACGTTGCTATATGTGATATATTACCTGATACTACAAAAAAAAAATCAATTATACAAACAGATGTAGAGTCCTCTTAGGTCTGTATAGCACATATTACGTGCGCAGCGGCACAAAATGTGACTAAAATCGATTGATTGTTGGTTGAATCCCCACTCGCGTAAATGAAATATTTATTTAAATTAATATTTTCATTTCGGCGTTAAGTTCCGCTATTAAGCACACAATAACTCCAGAATTCAGTGGAGTCTTAACACTAGGTTCCCTCTGCCTGCTCTGCTTTGTGCGGGATACAGCGTGAAGCTGAATAAAATCTACGGGAAGAAATGTATTTTTAAAAATATTTATTTTAATTATTGTCTATATTATTACAATTCCTCGTGAATACAGTGTAATGATATAAATATCTCCATTCGAATAGAGCCTGTTAAGTAATACGCTTATCACACGACCGAGCGCTTAGGGCGGGTACTATCGCGTATAAAAATGTCAATTTAACAAACTAGTCCACTTCACTGTACAATATCTTACGCTGGAATAGATCTTTGAGGGTGGACTATTGCTTACTCCGACAACTTCACTTGCGCCTTTCGTTTCATTTGTTGTGTTTATTCTGAAAATATGTAATTTTTTATTAGCGAAGACAGTTTGAGGTCATTTGTGGAGCACACGTACAGAGTGTGAGTGTACACGGTTATGGGTTCGATTCAAATTTGGGGGTGTTTTTAATATTTTCATTTCTTCGCCCTAAATTTGCCAAAAAAATTTCACAGGCGAAATTATAAGTGCTCAACTGGCACGTTCGGAAAGCTTTAATTTGAATTATTTAATTATAAAACTACCGAAAATATATGAAACGTTCGTGATTTGGAACCAATTTGACATTATACAAATAATGGAGCGACAAATTCATTCTTACTAAAATCCTCCTACCTTGAAATAAAAATATAAATATTTCCAGTCAGTACTGAATCTACGACCAGTCATAGCTCCACTGTGCCGTAACAGCCTACATCTTTAATTACTTGAGGCAAAACGCTAAGTAGCCAGTTAACAAAAGCCCGACTTGAGGTAATTGCTGATGGGGTGATTCATCAAGCCAAGAGCGCTAATGATCGTTATACATCACTAGTGACTGTGGTCGTTTTAAATGTGATAGTTCGTATTAAATCTGCGGTTAGTACAGGTTTGATTTGTTTTGATTCTCGTATGTATGGCAGGAAATTAGTGTTGAGACACTCCCTTTCACACTTTTCAGCGAATCCAGCGAAGATAGTTATAATTTGCGTTCATAATAATCTGCATTCCTTATTCACTGTCCAATTATCGAGATATTGTGCTAAAGGCACACACACAGATATAAATTTGTCACTATCTATTATTCTCTGAGTGAAACTGAACTCACAACCGTCGTGTTTACAGCCAGACACTGCGCTGTTCCACCACGCTTCTTATAATAAAATAAAAATAAAGTATTAAAAAAATACAAAAAAGACATTATAACTCTGAAAAGTTAGGCGCAAAAATGATATGATTTAAACAAAATATTTGGCCGCAAGTTTAACAAATTAACATGAAAATGTAATAAAGGCGATACAGAAATAAAATTGAATCCACATCGGAATACGCGAACAAACTGAAACGAGGTCTCGGGGCATTTGTGAAAGTTTTTAGTCTCGTAACAGAGGAAAGTGATGAATGAGATGGTGGTTTTAATTGTATGAAGTGTTATATAATAGCTACAATGAAATATCAGGATCTGATTGCGAGTTCGATTCTGTTTAACGTAATGAATTATTTTTAGGATTCCGTACCCAGAGGGCGAAACGGAAATAAAAGAGAAAAAATAGCTTTAATTTGATATCAAAAACACATGAGTGCAAATTATTAAAACGGAATGATCTGTTTAAGCCAGGCAACCCTGGACTTGCGGCAGGATGAGGGCTGGTAACTATTAATTTTCCAATTCAGTATGCGATTTTCGTTCAAATGATGTGCGATTCACTTAAAAACATATGAAAAATTGTGCAATTTTCTCTAAAAATGCTTTATGAAAAAATTAAGGTGAATGCGGCAGGATTACTAGACCAATTCAGGATACCCTAGTAAAGTTTTAATAATGCATTTTAAATATATCAATGAGAGTGATAAATAAAATTTTATTTTTTTTCACGTCTTTTTCGCGTATAGCAGAGTAAGTAGAGAGTACCCATTTAATAATATTATAATACTCCACTCTCCGCGTTTCCTCCGAGGAACTTTCTGGGTGAGGGAACAAAAAAATAATTCATTCCTAAGAGTAGAGATCGAATTTACAACCGTCTCGTTTACAGCGCTTACAGTGTGTACAGTGCATTTAGAAATATTTTATTATAGGTACAATAAACCAAATAAAAAAAATAAGACCAAAATAAATCTCCACAAATGGAACGATGCCAAACGGAAATGTAAGTAAAAGGTTGCCAGCGCTTCCTTTCCGAGTAACGGCCTATTGTGGCCAAATACTTAGCTGCGGGGATGTCGTTTTAAATACAGTTATCTTATTTTTTTTTGTATTACTGTATAGAATTGTTTTAGTTTCCAGAGCTTGTTTTGAGATTGTGTGTGCTTCATGTGCGTCTTTTTTAAAGTAATTATAAATATTTGGTCGGCGTTGAGTTCCGACATTACTTGATAAGAACATAATATTATAGCTAAGATGTCAGAGTTTCCAAAATGAAACCCTCAAAGAGACGATACGGTTCGTGTGACGCTAGAATCAAATTACTATGATTCTAAGGGTCCATCAAGTATTCGTATTCAGGACTATAATATATTTAAAGAACGTAAAAAACCATATAAACTTAACACAAGCTAGCTCTATTATATGAATTTAATAAGCCGTTTACAAAACATATTCACTCACCAACCATTAGCACACGCTAAATACGAAGTTCTCGTTCGGTTAAGAAATATTTCTTTAAAGAAACTTCTTGGCAAAGAGGCAATTATAACTAATTTGACCATTAGCCTCCCGAAAAAAGCCAACGGGGTGGATCGATACATAAAATAGGTCTCGAAAAGATTTTCTGCAATTCAAATAAATTTGCCTAGTTAAATTTAAAATGTATACAGTGCCAGGTAATCTGAGTGAAGAAATGCTAATGAGATAGTTAAAGTAGTTAAAGAAGTCATTCGCTAGTCAACACTTGATGGTTTTAGATTCTATTTATACCTCATTTTCCGTTATATCTGCTTAT
>DWGR01003888.1:0-11691 GCA_018247715.1 Heliconius burneyi | reverse complement strand
ATGGGTGATTTTAATTTTTTCCCGATTTTTATAAATCGGTCTCACAGTCGATTCCGAGAGTCCAAAATCTCGCCCAACAATTGTTGCTTTGCCTCTATTTTCCATTCTTCTTAACACTTTCATCTTCAATTCCAGAGTGATGCTTTTACGCTCTTTTTTCTTTACAGATAGTATTTTTAACGTAGAGTTAAATTATGTATGTATCTTCAATAAATGCTAAAACACAACTGCCAGCCGACCGAACTAACACCACGGAACAAATCAACAAACGAAAAGAACGAGGAAATGCCCGTAGAATAAAGTCGAAAGGCTGGGATTTCTCGATTCTTCAAGGAGAATATACAGAGGAAGCGGGGATCCCGCGACCATAGAGAAGTTGATGACTATATTATATTATTACACACTCTTTCCTGTAATTCGAGGCATTTGAGCGCGAAATTTGCATCCACGTTATAGTGAAACCGCGTACAACGGGGTCGCGTAAAGCGGGGTATTACTTTATTTGGACCTAGCCCATGAGATTACCGCCACGTGGGATGTCAATGCGACTTTCATTGTGCCGATAGTGGTTTCAGTTAACGGTTTAAAAGCAAAAAGCTTCGACCCACATCTTAAGAGGTTGCAGCAGCAGTAGTTAAATCACTTAGCTTTTGGATCAAGAACTGTATGCAGAAGGCAGTTTTACTTGAGACTGCGCGTATTGTGAGGAGGTTCCCACAATACGCGCCCCCAGCTGGGAGCCCCAGCCACCGATGGCTTGAACCCTTATCCCGCCTTTGGAAGAATGTTGTATAAACTGACTTGTAATACAAATAAAGGAACACCCGAAAATTTAAAATTTATATTACAGATACAAAATTTATAAATTGAGAGCAGTCGTGGTGAAGGGGCACTAAGTGTGCGATGCAAAAAAAAAGACTAGACTAAAAGACTAGACTAGATTTGACATCAAAGAAATATAAATTGTTTAAAAATTCATTTTATTGAAAAAATATCATCCAAGTTAAATATGAATTGGAGCCACTCTTCAGGTCTTAATAGTAGGTTTCCAGGTTATTCCGCCTACCCTGTATGCATACCCTGTATGTATGTGCGGGATACAGCGTGAAGCTATTATTATTAAAAAATCTATGGAGCATACATATTTATAATTATATTGAAAAGTTAATGATCCCTTAAAGGCTTAATAGATAGTGATAAGGTGTTATCAGCGTTAACGCGCGCACACCCGCACTTATTTGTAACGAGGCTATTCTCCAAATTACTACAAAACTACTGAACCGATTCCTTTAGCGTCTACCCGTGAAATTACTCCGGCACATACTGACGATAAATTACCCTTTTGTTAGTGAATAGTGCTTCAGAACTCTAGTTCTGAAATGGTGCCCTTTTTGGTTATAGACATGTGTAATTCTGCCATTTGGCTTGCGCTTCGTCACCATAGTCTTTGTGTGTGTGTGTCACACTGACACGAGATTTGTTAAACTTGTTGCGTCTCTCGCTTGTAGCAGTGAGAAATAAGAACATAATGTGAAGACTCAAGGTTTCCTCAAGTTTCCTCCCATTTAAATAAATTAAATTAAAATGGCTCGTAAATTTAAATTCACATTCAAATTCAAATATGTGAATTCAAATCGTACAATGAACATGTCGCTACCACCACACACCGGCTCGGAGGTGGGGAGCCAGCACAATAAACTCAACAGCTTATACAAACGCAGGAACACTCTGATTCTACGCCGTATTCTACCTATCCCATAATAAGAATAAAGATAAGAAAGTACAAGCTAGGTCGAGATTGTCGTGGCGCAGTGGCAGAAGCGTGTGACTGTAGAGTTGTATGGTTCGATTCCTACTCGGGGGAATGAATTATTATTTATTATTATTATTTCATCGCTCTGGTAACAAGTCAAAGCGCTGCGTTGACTTCCGCCACTCAATACGCAATACCTCGAAAGTTCGGAGGAAAGTGAGGAATGGATTGTCTTAACACTAGGTTCCCTCTGCACATCGTGCTATAAACGATATTCAGCGTAAAGCTAAAAAAATAGGCAACTTATTAAATACATTAAAAGTATACATAAAGCTTTTACATTTAATACGATATAAACGAAATGACGATCAGAAGTGATTTATTCAAATAAATCGAATCTATAAATGTGAAATTATTTACAAATATCGATATGTACAGATTTGCATCGAAATCGAGTTATCATAAAATTCGTCGTTCATTTACATTAATTACAAACACGTAATCTCATGCTTTTCACTTGGTAATGGACACAATAGAATTAAATTCTTTTTTAAATTTCAATAATATTGTCCGTTGTCTTATTACAACTGTTTTTTTTATGCTGACAATGGCATATTCCAACATAACTTTGACATATTCTTTCACTTACTCTATTTCTCTATCATACTAAGAGTGGCGTTGAGTTCCGCAACTTAACACACAATATCTCAATAATTAGATAGATAGTTAGGAACAGAAGTGTTTAAGCACTAGATTCCCTTTGCGTACCCTGCTGTGCAGGATACAAATTGAAAGTACTTAACACATCACATGTTTAGGGTACCAGACCTCAAAAAGAAAAACCGGATTAAGGGATTCGATATTGCATCACTTTGTTGTCCGTCTATCAATACCAATAAAATCATATTATTGAAACAAAATTTATAAATTGAGACCAGTCGTGGTGCAGGGGCACTAAGTGTGAATGCATGCGCGACATGTTGTATATGAATATTTAATATTTTCATTTCTTTATTCTCGTGTCAAAGTAAAGGGCGGCGTTAAGTTCCGCCACTCAACACGCAATGCCTCGGAAAATGGAAAACGAAGTGTAGTTCTTCGTCATCTGGAAAGCAAGGCTAAGTTGGCCTCGCAGCAACTGGGGGTCATCGACAGAGCGAGACGGTACTTTACGCCAAAACACCGATTGGCCCTATATAGGGCCCAAGTTCGGCCTCATATGGAGTATTGTTCTCATTTCTGGGCTGGTGCAACCCAGCATCAGCTTGAACACCACACACCACCTGTATACGTGGCACTCTACTACTGTGCGGTTTCGTAGAAATTTCCTTCCACGCGCACCGGAACTGTGGAATGGCCTACCCGCGGCAGTGTTTCCAGGTCGATATGACAAAAAAATACCTTCAAAAAGCGCGACTATCATCACCTTAAAGGCCGACAACGCACCTGTAGCTCCTCTGGTGTTACACGGGATCGTGGGAGGCGGTGATCACTTACCTTCAGGTGATCCGAACGCTCGTTTACCTTGTCCTTTTCCCATAAAAAAAAACCTTGTATATACGAGTCCGGCTCGCACTTGACTGGTTTTGTTTTTCGACTTCACGTCTTAATTGTTTACTAAACAAGATAGTAGTTAGTTAGTTTTACTAAAATTCGCAACTACGAGTACTTATTAAGTTTTCACATTAATAATACTTCGTTCACAAATGTGTGTGACTAACTAATTAAAACACATTTTTTTGCCAAAATTCGTTTTTATTCATCAATATAGTCCCCTTTTAGAGAGATACAATCATTCCAACGCTTTTCCAATCTTTCAATACCGCCTTTGTAGAACGATTTTTCTTTGCCTTCAAAATAGGCTTCAGTTTCAACGATGACTTCATCACTTGAGCCAAATCTCTTACCACGGAGCATCCTTTTGAGATCTGCGAAGAGCCAGTAGTCGCTGGGGGCCAGATCTGGAGAATACAGTGGGTGCGGCAGCAATTCGTAGACCAATTCATGCATTTTTGCAATCGTTTTCATCGACTTGTGACACGGTGCATTGTCTTGGTGAAACGGCACTTTTTTCTTCTTCAAATGGGGCCGCTTTTCAGCGATTTCTCCTTCAAACGCTCCAACAAGGCTATATAATAATCGCTGTTGATGGTCTGACCCTTTTCGAGGATATCAATGAATATTATACCGTGAGAATCCCAAAATACAGAGGCCATAACCTTGCCAGCGGATGTTTGTGCCTTTGGACTCTTTGGGTGGCTTTCACCGGTTACATGCCACTCAGCAGACTGCCGATTGGACTCCGGAGTGTAATGGTGGATCCATGTTTCATCCATTGTGATGTACCGACGCATAAACTCCGATTTATTATGCTTAAAATTTCCAAATAAGCCTTTGAATCATCGATTCGTTGTTGCTTTTGCTCCGGTGTGAGCAAACGCGGCACCCATTTGGAAAACACCTTTTTCACACCCAAATATTCGTGTATTATGGTGTGTACTTCACTTTGCAATCGCCCATAATAATTTTCAGTGTTTTTCAACGTTTTACGGAATAACAGCGTCATTTGGCCGTCCAGTAGATGGAATGTCATCGGTGTCTGTACGACCACGTTTGAATTCGGCATACCAATAACAAATTGTTCTTTTTGATGGAGCAGAGTCCGAATAATGTTTTTCAAGCCATTCCTGGCATTGAACAATATTTTTTTTCATTAAAAAGTAATGAAAAATCAACACACGAAATTGCTTTGAATTAATTTTTTTTGAATACTCAAAAGTAGCGTCATTTAAAGCACTATAACTTGTAAACTAATGGTCGGATTAACATATAACTTTGACAGTTATTCTAAAAAGCTTCACACTTTCGAAGATACTTAACGAACTTGAACGTTATTTCTTTTCAATTCCTTTCTTTTCAGCAATAACATTTGTCAGTTATTTTATATACTTACGAATAGTAAAAGCCAAAGAACTTGTTATGCTTTTGACATTTAAATTATGAATTCATTAATAAACGAAGGAAAGATTTTATTACAACAAGTTCTATTTCAAAATATTGAGGGAAATTGCATTACAAACATCAATGGACAAAAAATGTACTCCTATCCTGGTTCCCATAAAAATTCCAAGAAATTCTGTCTTAGTACTCCCCTAGACTCTTCAGGGAATTTCAAATTTCAGCATTCTACGCCGCTGCTATTGGACTTCCGGCTGTACATTGTGTGTCAGTCACTCAGTAACGGAAGAGTCTTTATATACATTCGAGTAAATGTATACATAACTAGCATATAAAGGTAAGAAACGTTAACACACCTCGCACAGCGCGGCCGCTAGCAGTCGATGATTAATGGTGGCCGATTAGTCAAGCTGAGGAGCTCCTTCGGGATTGTAATTCATCAATAAAAAAACTGTCTGCCGGAAATGAAGTAATATACTAACAGTGTGTGTAGAGAGATTGTCAGTAGGTAAATTTTTATATATATTTTATGTACATAACTAGTAATAACAAAAACGTGGCAGGATTTGAACCCGACGGCTTCCAAGAGGCGCGGGTTCAAATCCCGCTACGTACTGATTGTTATACGTTTTCTCAATAAGTAATTTTACAATTTCAAGTTACTATTTCAGAGATTCTGCTTTTTACTGACGACAAAATCTGGCAATGCTCATACATACATATATATACACTAGCGGACCCGAACGCGACTTCGCCCGCTTTAACTATACGAATATTTATTAACTATATTTATGAAATTATTTTCAGTTTTCAATAGAATTAGTAAGAAAATATAAGCCAAAATAATTAAATTAAGCTATAAAGAATAAAAAGTGGAGACTTATTATTAGAAAAAATATGAATAATTGAAATGAAACAAAAGAAGTAAAAGTAACTAAACGAAATTCTTAATATTAGAAAAAGTTCCTAAAGTTTTCCGTGCGCGTACATAGATACCTACTCTAATTACTCGTAAACATATTTGAATAATAAATAAATAAATAAGCTTCACGCTGTATCCCACACACAGCAGGGTAGGCAGAGGGAACCCAGTGTTAAGACAATCCGTTCACCACTTTCTGACGAATTCTGAAGGCATTGCGTGTTGAGTGGCAGAACTCAACGCTGCGCTTTGCCTCGACACCAGAGCGATGAAATGGAAATATAAACCATGTGGCACACTCTTGGTTAATATTTTTTTAAAACAACAAACAAACTTTGCAAGCCGTTGCCTAGCAACGACGCTTGTTATTAAGATGGCGGATAAATTGCATGTCAAATTAATTAATATTATAATATATTAGTATACATCGATAATATTACAAATATGAGAAAAAAAAGTAGCCTATGTTCATCCCGAGTTCCTCAAGTATTTCTATATGAGTATTTTATTACAATTGGATTACGGGTTTGACCCTGATTGCGTTAAAGACAGACAGACAGAGTTACTTTCGAATTCATAAAATAGGTATGGATTTTTCGCTCATATTTATTAGTACGTATATATATACATATTAAGCATACACAAATATTGGCGACGTGTTTAATGTCGACCATCAGAGTGAAGTCATTTTACTTATAAACTGTTGTGACGTAAAGCCCTCCTCCATTAGCGACACCAGCGTGACACGGTAACACCTAATGGCGGCTGCGCTGTGTCACGCTGTATGCAACTGGGTGATGGAGATGGATGAATTTAAGTGTATTTTTAATGTTTTTTCATTTATATTATTTGTATTTTTGAATATCTCTAAAAATATTGTCAAGAAAATGACCAGCAAAACTTTACTTTTATATTCAATGTAGGCCGAGGCCGTCGAGGCACAGGGGCACAACTAACTGTAAAGCGACTGCTATGGCTGCTTTGGGATCCCCACTCGGGGGAAATTTATTTAAATTTATATTTCCATTTCTTCGCTCTGGTGTCTTGGAAAAGCGCGGCATTGAGTGAGTTGAGATGCCATATTAATGGCAGCTTGGCTTTATTGCCTCTCTTTACAAGGAAAGTGATGATCTCAGGTTTCGCCAAGAGTGTACTATCTCTGAGCTTCAATATGAGTTTCAGCCACTATCGGACACAATTAACGCGATTTTCACCCTCAGAACTGTGATGGAGACATAAAAGAAAAAAGGAGAGCTCTGCATGTGGCCTTGTTAGATCTGCAGAAGGAGCTGTGTGCCTCGTCAGTGTACATACACTGATCCCACCAAAGGGTGGGCGTTGCGACCCAAAGGGATTCCTGAGGCCTATATTGAGATTATCAGAGATATGTACCACGTCTTAGTATTTCGCTTCCGTGGTTAGGAGTGCTGTTGACGACACTAAACCCATCCAGATTACAGTAGGTGTTCACCAAAGCTCGGCTCTTAGTCAATTTTTATTTAATGCAGTGCTCGATACTGTCTCGGCTCACATCCAAGACCAGCCTTTATGGCTGATATGTACGTCGATGACATAGCACCCATTGCGTAGCGTTGGAGCGTAAAGTGAACCTCTGGAAGGGCACTGTTATGAGGATTTCGTTAAGCCACTTTTTTAAAAAAAATTTAATAAGGAATTAAAATGTTTATTAGGAAATATATTGAAATTAATTAATTAGAATGGCAAGTGTCACGTGCGTGCATGTTAGGAATGAACTGAACTAATTTTAATATGAGTCTAAGAAGCTCAGCAAATTTGCTGACAGGCAAATAAGGAAATATAGAAATAAGGGTTATTATTAACATGACTAGTATATAACAGCCCCCAGGGATGGGAGTAAACTTATCCCAGAAGGGTTAAGTTTATGTGACTGTGGTTCGGACTATGGGTAAGGAAATTGAAATTCTGGCGGATTCGACAGCTTCTGAGAGTTCCTCAGTGTTAGAAATATGAACATTATTTTTATTAAAAGTGTTTAGACATTTGCCAGTCCTTACAAAAGACTTATAGATAAAAAATTGAATTATAATTATAATTACGATGCATATTATAATTGTAGTATATGAATAGTATTGTCCATTCAAAACTATATGTGGTTTTTTAATTAATCCATCTAACTCTGTTATAATATGGTTAATATCAAGGTTATCTTGAGATGAAATAGAATCAAGGTTAACTTGCTTTAAATTATAAGTATGAATGTAAGCTTTCGATTTTAAAAGTTTTTCTGAATTACAACAAGAATTATTTAATAAATTGAAATTAGTAATAATTGGTCGTAAGAAATATGTTTAGTTAGAGTAGGTATCTATGTACGCGCACGGAAAACTTTAGGTACTTTTCCTAATGTTAAGAATTTCCTTTACTTACTTTTACTTCTTTAGTTTGTTCATTTCAATTACTCAGATATTTTTCTAGATTTCTCATAATGAGACTACACTTTTTATTCTTTTAGCTTATTTTAATTATTTTGGCTTATATTTTCTTCGGGTCCGCTAGTATAGTGAGATTTCCCGGACGCCCAAGGAAGCAATGATCTAACCATCAACGAATATAAAAACCTGGAGTAGGTTGAATAGGAAGGCAGACTCTGGCAATAGTCAGGCATAGCGGGATGTATACCAGGATGAAGATCTAAAATCTAACTAAACTTAAAGTAAGCTTTACTAACAAGACACTTATTAAAATTTACCTAGCTTCGAACACAAAATTAAAATATACTACACTATACATAACTAGTACGAAACATTTATCTCAACAGAATAAAGATTAACAGTGTTTCTGCAGCATCCTGCAAGAACAACCCTTCAAGTGGATTAAACCAACCGTTGCCTCTCAGAAAGCGTCTAATTTTAAAAAGTTACTATTTTATAGAATATTTAAAAAGGATATTTTTTTAAAATGTGATGAAAGAAATTTTGAGATTGAAAATATTAAGTATTTTTTTATATCTTGTAAAAAAAAACCAGAAGTAAATTACTTTATTCCAATAAAACCACTGTATAATGTTTTTCAAAGACGAATTATTTTGTTTTTTTCTTAACTTCAAGCATATTTTTTAACATAAAGCAGTGTAGACAGATTAAAACTTAGCGTTCAGACACTACGTCTTAAGTGGTACTACTTAAAGCTTAATAATTCCATCTCCCGAAATCGGAAATCGAACACAAAACCGTTTACTTTTTTTCATATAAAAAGTATTACAAAAATAAAAAAGGCATTAATCCGCCACTCAACACACTCCAGAATTAGGCGGAAAGTGAAGAACTGAAGTGTCTTAATGGGATCGGAGTATCACATTAGAGTCCCTGATTGCCTTTGCTTACCCTGCTATGTGTGCGATATAGCATGAACTTTGTTAGGTTCTACCTTACCTACCTTAAAACATAGTAAAGTTAGCCATTTCGGACATATATTTTTATTTTCATTCTTATAATCTCTATATATAATAAAACAGTAAAAATATTTTGTCTGTACATTAAGGATTTACTAAACTGACTAAAATGGATAGAGGGACACTTAAAGACAATAATAGAAAACAATTTTTTTTTAAATTATTTGTCTGTCTGTATGTATGGTTATGCTAATCTTCGAAAGTACTGAACCGATTTACTTTAAACTTTCACCAATTGCTTTATTTTTACTCAACTTAACATCATTAAGTTTGTTCCATCGATATCTGTTACAAAAAATTATCGGCATTTGAATAAACTCAAGGCATGAGATTGCCTGCAAATGCAAATTAAAGCAATCCATATCTATACTTTTACTTATAATAAATCTGTACTTTAACCGACTTTCTAAACAAGGTGTTTCATAATTAAATATTTTCGATTCAATATTCGATTCATTTAATTATTTTGAATACGATTTTTATATGGCCGTGATGGCGCAGCGACACAAGGGTGCGACTGTAATGCGACGGTTGTGGGATCGATCCCCACTCGAGCAAGTGATATATTTATTTTCATTTATATTTCCATTTCTTCGCTCTGGTGTCGAGGCAAAGCGCGGCGTTGAATTCTGCCACTCAACACGCAATGCTTCCAAAATAACACTAGGTTCCCTCTACCTACCCTGATGTGGGTGGATTACAGCGTGAAGCTGATTTAATTTATATGATTTTTTAGTTTTCTCCTTTTGTGTAATATTGTCATTTTTTACCGTACATTCTCCTTTTGTATGTTTTCCGTTCAACATGACATTGGGAAAGTGATTAGTGCTGGACTGGCACGCTCGGAACGCCATAAATAAAGAACAACAACAACGATCATGTAGTTCAAGCGAGCGAAGCTGCTGGCAGGCCGCTAGTTAAATGAATAATTATATAGTTCAAGCGAGCGAAGCCGCTGTCAAACCGCTGGTCTTTACTAAAATTACAAACTAGGAAACGTATAGATTTCTCAAACTTCGAATAATGGTAAATGGAAGTAGTTAATAGCTCTCTGACTCTAAACTTGTAGTTACGAAGTAATACCGAACAGAATTATATATAGGTTAAGCCTTTTGAAACTATCGTAGGATTATGTATAAAGACTTCTTAAGATAGCTAAAATAACCCCTATCTATAAATCTAGACATAAATCGAATCCTGATAATTATTGTCCGATCTCAGTACTTCCAGTCCTTTCTAAAATCTTAGAAAAAGTTATCTATAAGCGTTTGATGAAGCATATAATCGATAGCCAAAAAATTATTTCCAATCGACAGTACGGTTGTAGACCGAAAACGACACCCTCGCTGCAACAATTAACCTTATAAATAAAATCAAAATAAACCTAGACAAAAACTATTACCTTGGGCGTGTTCATTGACCTGAAAAAGGTATTCGATACTGTTTGCCACCAACTGCTACTCGGAAAACTTAAACACTATGGTATCCAGGTCAAAGTTCTGAATTTATTGCAATCTTATTTGAGTAATATATAAATAATAGGTATCAATCGGTTAAAATAGATCTAGCCCAAAGTAAAACCCTACAAATCACCTGTGGCGTTCCCCAGGGTTCTATACTAGGTCCACTGTTGTTCTTACTTTACGTAAATGATATGACGTTTTTGGGTCTAAAGGTCTCTCCATCTTACTTTATATGCAGATGATACGTGTCTGTTTTATTTTGGAACCAACATTAATAATATAATGATACAAACCCAAAACGATCTGGATATTCTGAGTGGCTCAAATTTAATTTGCTGACCATAAACACTACAAAAACGTGCTATGTCATTTCACCAGAAAAATAAAATAGTTCCATCCCATAATCCATTAGTAGCCAATAACGTAACTATAGTACAAAAGTCTCATGAAAAATACCTGGGCCTGTGGTTAGACAGTCACCTCACGTGGACCCACCAAATTAATCACATAAGTAAGAAACTATCGTCCCTCTTAGGCTCATTGCGAAGCGTCTCACGATGTGTCCCTATAAAACTTAGATATAATATCTACAATTCCTTAATAAAATTCTACTTAAACTACTTAATTTAAATTCGGGAAAACGCGTCGAAATAAATTACACGAATTACAAATCAAACAAAACAAATTAGTATAAATTATATTCCACTATCACCATCTTACTTCTACAAAAACAATATACACTAAGTTAAGAATCATGAACATTAAGCAACTATACACTTACAACATGTGCATCTTAATAAAAAAATATATAAACCGTAACATCCATAGCAATCTATCTTTTATTAAAAAAATCGCAAATAAGCCATCGTAGTATCGTCGCCGAGGCAGTTTACTTGTTATACCGAAGATCCGAACAAAGTTTGCCCAGAAACACATTACATTTAACAGGGCGCAACTATACAGGGTGGAATTGAACGCACCATTTTAAATGAAACCACAGTTTTAACTACTCTATAAAAGCCTAATATAATTCAGAAAAAAAAAATTCCCAAAAATGAAAAAGTTATTTTTTCAAACAAAATAAATAATAAAATAATCGTTTAAAAAAAAACACCATTTGTAAAGTGTAATATTATCACTCACACACTTACCTGTCAAAGCG
>DWGR01003887.1:0-11691 GCA_018247715.1 Heliconius burneyi | reverse complement strand
CGTGGGATCGTCGTCCTTAATGGGAACGGAGAGAACACTAAAGACTACAGCACGAAGCTAAATAAAATCCAACCTACAGCTATCATGGACAATCATTTCTTTCCATAACTTTCAATATCAAACGATATAGTTATCTACTTCAATATATGTATATCCTTAATTTTTTTAAAATCCTCTCTCTCTCTACTTTAGAGAAACCTTTGTCTCCAATATTTCTAAACTAACAAACACAAGATAAAATATCATAATATTTAAAGTCAAAGTTTACCCAAATACTGTTTACATAACGGATAAATATAAAATAAACAAGTCTAAATCACACCGAGCTCCGTTACGGCGGGTCGGCACAGCCTAAATAAATAAGTCCACCTGTCGTTGCCTTCATCAAAAATGTGTTCTATCGGTCCTTTTAATGTAGAATACTTTAATTAACCCTGTAACTTTAATTTAGTGCTAAAAGGTGTTTTTGCTTGATATAAAATGTCACTTAAATTAACACTCTGTTCTCCTTTATAACATTTTAGTGACACAATTTATCCTAATTGTAGTGGATGCGTGTTTGTGCTAGCGATCCAAACGCGGCTTCGCCCGCTTTCATTTATTATTACACTGAATCTAAATTATACAAAATAAAGTTTCATCTCAATCAGTTCAGCAGTTTTTTTATGAAAGTGGAAGTCCTCGCAATTTTTAATTTACTTTTAGCAATTTAAATATTATTTTAATATATTTTATTCTTAAAAACATGTAGACATATTGTAAAAGAACCATCGACATGAGTGGGAGAAATAACCAAATAATAAGTTACCCCAACTGTAAAATAGACTCTAAGTATTTATTTCATAGGCTCACTTAAAGAACAGCGAAGATCCCGTCGGCTAATTAGACTGCGAAACAGCGAGATGTTCACCCACAGCGCCACCATGCACGTATTTGCTGGTTAAATAAATTTTAAAAATAAAATCTTTAGACCATCAATAAATTAAATCTGCAGCTTTTAAATGTTGCATAATGTTGAAAATAGATATTTTCGATTTTGAACCGATTGGGCATTATACGAGTATATTCTTTTAAATTTGTCAATTTTTTGACATTTGAGTTCGCGCCTCTAGTATATTATCCAAGTGCTCGACAACTAAGCCATACTTTTTCATTTCATCAACAAAACGTCAAAATTTTAATACGCTTGTTCTACGATATGAAAACTGTAGGAAGATTATTACGAATTTCCGGTACCCAAAGATTTTTGCTAAGAATAATTATTTGGTAGGGAAGAATGCTTCTTATTCAATATTTCTTATTTATATTTAATTTAATATTAAACTTTAGAAACTAAATAGGTGTATTATAATATTTGCACTACAGTCATTACGTATAGGGAAGAATTTTCCAATGACATGTTTAGGATCAAATTCCTCTGGAGCAATTTTTTTTATTTTTGATAAGTGACAATTATATATTATTTGGGGCGTTGAGTTACGCCACTCAACACGCAATGCCCCAAGAATTCGGCTGAAAGTGAGGAACTGAAGTGTTGAAATAGGAACGGAATGTCTCAACCCTAGATCCCTCTGCCTACCCTGCTGATACGTATAGGATACAGCGTTAAACTAAAATAAATTGCTGATTAAAACGAATAAACTGTATATAGACATTTCTTTCTTCTATTCCGGCTTTATAAACACTACGTCAACAGCGGAACCCAACTCCGCGTCTTGCCTTCAAAACTTTATTTCATTTTCGAAACTGCGTTATGACGAATTACCATTTTATCTACCAAAAAGATTAACGAATACCACCTATATTGCCATCCACAATGTGTCATTCGGTACGAGGTATACTAACCAGTACAGTACATTCAAAAGTAACTGACAAGTCCCGGATTGCTTTGAAATATTTATGGCAGCGCTGCGTTATTTGAACATTTTTCTAGATTTATGTGTTTTTTTGCCTGTATGTCTCACATATGTTTAATGTATAATATAGTGATTTTTTTAAGGTCACGCTGTATCCCACATATCAGGGTAGGCAGAGGAAACTTGAAACTAGACTTATACATTTTAGTTCCGCACTTAGGTTTGAGTTGTGAAACTCTGGAACAAACTTTGCCACATTACAAGAACTAGGGAAAGACAATAACAAATACTTCATTTTCTTAAGTAGGAATCAAACTTACAACCTGTCCTGATTACAGTGGTACGCTTGTACCTATGAGCCACGATCTATCTACCTTATATCCTGCATAACTTTAGAGAAATTGCGTGTTGAGCGGCAAAACTAAATCCTAGTCTTCTTACTAGAGTGAGAAAATGAAAATAACCCATTCTCTCGAGCGGAGATCCACTCAAAAGTTGAGCCGTCGTAGTCATTACTGAAAATATTGTTTTTTATTTATAATAAGAACTATTTAAGGATTATTCGACTACACATTATTCATAATACATAAATATGTTTCTAATTAGGGCAGAAAGTGGAGAACATAGTATATCGACACTAAGTTATCTTCGCCTATTTTGCCGAAAAAATATACTTAATTTATTGTGAATTGAGCATCTACGGAGTCCTTCAATTTATTTACTTTATTTTGCAACAGAAGCAGAGGGAACTGAATGTTCAAATTGAACTTCTAAAGATTCTCACATTCCGATCCAATTTTTCTAATTACGCTTTGTCGTCATTATAGGTCAATTAAATAAAAATCATTACTTTTGCCCGACTGGAAACGAACCCATAATCGTCGCGGTTACAACCAGACGCTGTGTCACTGCACCACAAGCTTAAAAAGAAACTTATTGCACAAGAATCTATTTCTACACTCGTAATCTGTCTAAAAAGATTAAATCATGTTGTAATTCAAACATTTTATGGTCCAACATACATCGCTACGTCAACGCAGTGTAAACAAACCAAAACACATCTAAAAGTGCACCCGCTTCAAAGTAAATCATATAGTGGGTTCTAGTAAGCCACGTTTGATGACCCTAATGCTCATTAGTACGTGGTAGTTTTACTTTTTATTCATTTTTTTGTCGAAAAAGTAGTAATCTACGGGAAATGGGGAATGGAGTGTCTTAACACTAGATTTCCCCCGCTACTGAGTGAAGAATACAGCGTGAAGGTGATCTTGATCTTCGTCGAAAATTAGTTATAATTAATAAGCTTTATCTTTGCAATGTATGTAAAACGAAATGGCTTCTCAAAGAATTAAAAATGAGTGCTACTTTTAAGCTACGGGATCGATTAAATAAGATTTAGTAAAAATACGAAAGAACAATAATTTAGTCAACCTGTTGTAAGCTCATTCCTATATCCCTATTTCCAGGATTGATACAAATCGCGGCGTTGAGTTTCGCTACTCAACACTCAATATTTCTATTATTCAATGGAAAATTCGTAACTACTATGCAAAGCCGCATTTTCCGCCGCCTTTCAATTTGAATAAAGTAAATTCTAAAAGTACGAGTACAATATAAATACAATTGATAAAAATTAAATCGTGTAATTTATTTTAAAACTTTTTTTATTTCTAGTTGATTTGGTATTAATTAACTGATACAATCATTATCATTAATATCAAGATAATTTAACAATTAATAATTAAATTAATTATATATTATATAAATGACCGTTGGAAGTCAAGTAAAAAAGTCATCTTCACGCTGTATCCCGCACAAAGCAGGGTAGGCAGAGGGAACCCAGTGTTAAGACACTCCGTTCCCCACTTTCTACCGAATGAAGAAAGTGGGGAATCATTCCAGCTTGAAGTCATTTTGATTTCATTGGATCTCTAATTTGATTGGTAATTAACATTAATTGGCTTCTAAGGGAAACATTGTTTTTTTAATTCCAATTTTGGAGAAAATTAATAATATGTATAGCTAAGAAAATAAATAAATTGTAGAAAATGTTTAGAAATTTTGACATAGTTTGATGAGAACGCATGGCTTAGTTGTCAGAGCGCTCGGTGTCCAATAAACGCGGATTCAAGTCCGGCTACATAAAAGTTTTTGTATATTTTTCTAAAAAAAGTATTTTTCTTCCCTACGCGTGGTTTAACATTGTGAAAACATTAAGTTTCTTTTTTGTATTATACTATTTCTATGCTCTATATCTATTATATTAAAAGCAATAATCAATAACTAAAACCTTACCCAAAAAAAGCACATTCTTATACAGATTTTTTTACCAAAAGCATAAACAAAAATATATATATTTTAATAAATGTTCCAAATATATTCAGTCCGGCATTCGGTCAAGGGATAAAGCTGTCAGTACATACTATATAACCCTCTTGTATATTTAGAAGGAAGTGACCACGGATTGATGTGGAACATTAATATCAGGGTAGACGCCGGCGCCAACCAGTTTAGCTGATGTCAATAAGAGGGATGTTCAGTATTTTTATTAATATACTAAATATAATATATTACATTAAGGCCGTCGTGGCGCAGCAGCACAAGGGTGTGACTTCGTGCGCTGCAAAATTGACTGGTGGTGGGTTCGATCCCCACTCAAGAAGTGAAATATTTAATTACGCTTATATTTCCATTTTCCTTGCTCTGGTGTCGAGGCAAAGCGCGGCGTTGAGTTCTGCTACTCAACCAACACGCAATGCCATGAACTCGGCAGAAAGTGAGGAACTGAGTGTCTTAACACTAAGTTCTCTATGTCTACCCTGGTATGTGCGGGATACAGCGTGAAGCTAATGTTTATATAATATTCTATTCAGAAGTATTTTTGATACTATCCTGGAAATATAAAAAAAATAAAAAAATGTAATATGCGGTTAGAAGCCTATGGTTTTTTTTAACATTTTTAAATAATTTAGACTTCTTTTAAATAAGAAAATATAATAAAAATGTATTGGTTAAAAGTATAATTGGTGTCCCTCAAAAGGTGTTATTTATAGGCTAACCAGAATTGACAAGCGAAGCGAAATGGACGAAGCTATTTTTTATCTATATACATAATTCTATTCTAAATAATAATCTATTTATACTGCTTTTCAAGTAAATATCCTATTTATATACATGTTGAGTAACAATAATTATCGGTCTAATGTCTTAACATTAATCAATCGCGTATTTATTTGAAGTTTAACTCGCACCGCACAACCCACTAAGAGCCCATGTCTACCTAAGTAATTGCATTTTACTTTGTAACGCCACTGAGTAGAATTAACATAGAAAATATATTTTAGTTTTGTTTAGACTCTAAACATTGTGAAACTCTAAGCATTGTGAGCTTTAGTTGAGTGTCGAGAGACAATTTAGCGTGGCTTAATTAATATATTGAATGAGTTTATACCACCGTTCACCATTAATCTACTTAAAAAAAATTTTGAACATGGCACTCAAAGAAAATTTAATATTTTCATCTCTTTGCTCTGGTAACGAGGCAAAGCTCGGTGTTGAGTTCTTCCACTCAGCACGCAATGCCTTGAGAATTTGGCGGAAAATGTGAAACGGAATTAGACTTAATTAATGAGAACGGAGAATCCTAAAAATAGGTTCCCAGGCTCCTTTTGCCTACTCTACTATGTGTAGGGTTTAGTGTTTAGTTTTAAAACCATAAAAAAATATTCATAAAATAATTTTCATATTCAATTTAGCAACATCTTTCATAAGGCCAATCATCGTGGAGGGGTACAAGCGTGTGACTGTAAGCGCGACAGGTTGTGGGTTCGATTCCTACTCGAGCAAAGAAAAAAATGAAAATATTCAATATTTTATATCTTTACATGCGAGTATATTAAAAGGATATACATGAGGATTCTGTAAATGAAAGATATAAAACGAATAGATCTTTTAACATATCGATTATGAAGAAAATCACTAAAAAACCACTCAACAGAATTCTTGTGATATGATAATATCATTTATTCGCTCTAGTGTTTTTTTTATGGTAAAAGCATGGCAAACGAGCGTACGGGTCACCTGATACTATGTGATCACCGCCGCCCACGACACCGCGTAACACCAGAGGAGCTACTGGTGCGTTGCCAGCTTTTGGGGTGGCTGGGCTCCGGAGCCCGGCATTACCTAACGAAATGCGAAACGCAGTGGCATAAAGCCACTACTTCACGCCGGTTTTAAATGCCGGGGGTGGTAATTATCCGGTCGAGTCTTCCCATGCATGTCGCCATTGCTGGCGGCGTGACTCTCCCACTCGTACTTTAGTCGCCTCTTACGACAACACCAGTACCAGGGTGATCCTATTCTAAGCCACGGCTAAAAAGGTCTAGGTAAAAATGCGGTGTTGAGTTCCGCTAGTCAACACGCAATGCCTCCAGAGGTAGGTGGAAAGTAGTAAGCGGAGTGTCTTTAGACTAGGTTCCCTCTGCCTTGCCCTAGCTATAGCAGCGTAAAGATGGAAAAAACCTTACTTTTTTATTCATTCCCTAACACACACTATCAAACAAACATTATAAAATTAAATCATCTTCACGCTGTATCCCGCACACAGCAGGGTAAGCAGTGGAACCGTAATGCTAAGACACTCTGTTCCCCAAACATTATAAAGAAATATAAATAACAAAAAGTAAAATGCTAAATAAATGAAAATGATCTCTTAAGTTAAGTAACCTTTGAAGATTTTGTCGTAAATATCCAATTGAGGGGACGAAATTAAGGCATTATGAGTAAAAACAAGTTTACCTCTTACCAAAGTTAGAAAATGTAAGTCTAAGTTAATAAAGTGTCGAAAATATCTTTTTCGTGATCGCCTTAAAGATTCGTATAAAAATATCTTTTGCATCTCGTTTATTATAATCAGATAATTTTGAAATGGTATTTTTTTTTCTATTATTGAATCCTATCCGTTATTTGTCGGTGGTTTAAATCGAAATGTTATAGCTTTGCTTAACCATTATTAGTTGCTTGACAATTCATGTATTATTGGGAGAGAAAAACATTGAGAAACTTATTTAAATATAAACGTAACAGGACTAAGAACCTACAGCTTTTGGAAACCAATTCAGATGTCTGAGTTTGAGTCTTGGTGCGTTCAAATTGTTATACGTTTTTAATATCTTTCCTCTATTTGATTCTGATTTTATTTGATTATACAAGATAATTTGATAAATTAATATTGCAGCACGTTATAGAATACGTTTATAGATTTCTCTTTTCTAACTATATAATTATCATATATCACTAATATATTTCTATTATCCAGAATTCGGCAAAAAGTGGAGGACGGAGTATCTTATTACTAGGTTCTCTCTGCCTACCCTGCTGTGTGCAAGATACAGCGTGAAGCTGGTTTTAACATTTAAATCTGAAATACAAAAACCTAAAAAGAGCATCCTATTAATTCAATCAGAAACGTGAGAAAATCGAAAAAATAAACGTCTGACCAACTGCGGGATGGAGGTCATGGTATTGGCCATATATGGACAAAGGTTTTGTTAATAGAGCGTGACGTGGGCAGCGGAGCCCGACACTGTATTATAATGACAAAGATCCCGCTATCGGGTGCCCATTGTGTTGTGTCATCCTGACCGTTCAAAATTTCATAATAACTAGCCCAGTAAATACGATGTTGACCTTATACGGTTAGATGAAGGTTGAAGGAAGCTGAATAACGTCTTCTTAAAATGGATATACTGTATTGATATTACTTTTAACTATTTTTGTGTAAATTTGGTTGTCATGTCTATTAACTGCTAAGCTGAAGGGTATATATAGCTTATCCACAGTAAATAATAAAAGTTATCTAATTATATTAAGAGCCTATTATTAGATATTTGGTATCCCTCACATGCAGCCACTTAGTACTTGCATTTCTTCAGGAACAGAGTACCCTCTTCCCTTCCCACCCGTTGTCGCTGTAAAAGCCTATTGGCTTTTGGAGCTAACAGCATTAACCTCATGTTCGAAAAGCCGGGACAGTAGAGTTTGATGCTCTATTCTTTCTATTTTTTTTATGGTAAAAGGACAAGGCAAACGAATGTTCGGGTCACCTGAAGGTAAGTGATCACCACCGCCCACGACCCCGTGCAACACCAGAGGAGCTACAGGCTAACTGCTCTATTAATGATACGGCGTAGCATTTAAATAAGTAAGTATGGTTGCAAGTGAATAAGGTTGAAGAAAATTCTTCGAAGATAATGCGTAATTGATATTAAACAAAAACTAGAAAGATAAATCGCAAGTCCCCTTTGAGTATTATTTAAAAACTAAATTTTGTTATTTTATTTACCTACCCTGCCATGTGAGATATAAAGCGTGAAGCTGTTTTTTTTAAAATTTTATTCGACTGCGCTGGTATCGTCAAATGAAAATAAGTTGTGAATGACACATGACACATACTAATTACACTGTGTCACTGTGCGCTCTGTGTCACATATGTGAAACAAACAAAAAAAACTTTTTTTTTATTTGAACCCGTAAGTACTTCCTGATATTATTTCGCTCAACCAAAAAAATTCTTCAGCCCCATAAGGTAGATGCAAAATACTTAAATGTCAACGCAAATGAATAAATAATGGTTTTGGGAAAGCTAAGTGATTAAATATACCCCTGCGATTATGACTACATAGGACCACCGGGCTCATGCATTAATAGTCATTTGTCTTTTCATAGAAACAAATTAGACCACAACAAGTTAGACCTCCTTATGGAATACTCTATTTTACCGACATAATAAATACAATCTATAATTTTCTATTTCTTCTAGGAGCACTTGTAATTTTTTGCCGTTTTTGTGATGTAGAGAGGCGGAACTCATCACTGCGTATTGCCTCATCACCAGAACGAGGAAATAATTTAATCAAACCCATTTGTGCAAAATTTTCTCAGTACGTCGTACGTTTCCAAGATTCTCCTCATTTAACGCTATTGTATCTAAAAGCACAGCAACCAAAAGTACTTATACATGCATAATAAAAATACTCCAAAAGAGACGAGCATAACATATCAAGCAGAATATACTGTTGACCTACATCGACTGTCGAAACCGAAAAAAACGTATCCATTGTCAGAATTGTTCGTCGTCAAGTATAATGGGAATATGATACTTCTACTATTATATATTGAAAACAAAAGGGGATGTGGATGAAATTACATTTTTCATGAAGATTTAGTGCTTATCTGTCATTTTACCATTTTGTACTGCTCTTTGTGTTTGACCTTGTACGTTGGATGTAGTGGTGTTTAACATTGTTCTTTGTCTTGACAAGGTCAGACATTAAATATTTTCATATGATATGTACATACTAGTGTGCATTTGGCGGCTGCGACTGCGTAGGTTTTTGTTTTATCTGTCCCGCTTCTACGAACTGTTGCTCTTAAGCTACAAGGTTTATGATTTTATAATAAAGAATGTTATACCTAATTAAAAAACGTATAAAATTTGAACGTAGCGGAAGTCGAAGCTGCGCCTCCTGATAATTGCTAAAAATTATCTTCTGGCAAGAGATAATACTATTTATTATATATTTTTACAAATTTAAAGTGTTATTCCACTCTTAGGAAAGAATTTTTATATGTTTTCTAAATAAGTATTTTTATTTCCTAAGAGTGGAATAACACTTTAAGTTGGTAAAAGTTATACCTGTTTAATGTATATCTTCATCACATTATCTTTATTTTCAAAAAGGCAACGAAAATGAAGTATCACATCACTCTGTTGTCTACTTTCCATTCATTTTAGAGACACTCTGTTTTGGACGGTACAATTTAACTCCATATTTTGGCAAACCGTACTAGAATTTCGTAATTCCGATGATCGTTAGGGTAAATGCGTTCCAGAATGGTGACCACGCCTCGGATGATGATAATGGTGATGTTATCACTATAGAAGACCAGAACGAAGTAATTATTTACTAACTTCATTAAAATTGATTAAGTATCTAATAAATCAACTACTGCCAGATCTGTTTGCTTTATATATACATAAAAATAACATTGATGGTTGTCTGTGATTTTAAAATAATCGTGTTTTATTTTTAATTTTTTTTTAAAGTTGTATGCGATCAAATGGGACAAGCTGATACTGGGGTGCACCAGCCCAGAGATGTGAACAGTACTCCATATGAGGCCGAACCTGAGCCCTATATAGGGCCATGCAATGTTTTGGGGTAAAGTACCGTCTCGCTCTGTTGATGACCCCCAGTTTCTTCGAGGCCAACTTGGCTTTGCTTTCCAGGTGATCACGATACTGGCAGTCACTCGAAACATGCATATAATTTACGCGATTTGTTTGTCTGTCTTTCTATTTGTCCGGGCTTATCTCTGAAACATTATTATAGAACTTTTACTGAAAGATGAGGGAGTTGTAGGAGTTGCATGTGTCGTTAGTGTGTATATGTTTGTTTAAATGTGAAGCTACGAAATATTTCAATATTAAAATTAATATCAAAAACGATAATTCTTGCTTGCAAAATCGAATAAAGTCCCAAAAGATTTAAATCTCGATTTATTATGCGTATAACAGTATACACAATTATACTATAAAATCATCCAATTGTCCCTAAATACATTTAAATAATATAAAATAAATTCGTATAGTTCAAACGGGCGAAGCCGCGCAGGACTAGCTAGTGAATAAAAAACTCAATTCAGTGATTCCCGTTCAAAAATTTAAACATAAATGCCTATCCCCTCGCAATATCCACAAATATGTTTCCAATTAAAAAATAACCCTTCATTTTCGATCCCGGACCAATTAATCAAGAGAAATTAAAAAAAAATAAAGTATTTAAGCCGGGAAAATTAAAATTCATATCATGTGATATAAGGGTTGGATTTTATTAATTATCGTTACGTACTTTCCTTTACTCGAATAGAGGTCGTTTCTGACTATGCCGTAATTAAATAAGTTTATAAAATTTATTTTTAATATTTATAGGGCCAATCGTGATGCAGTTGGGTTTACGCATGTAAGCCCGGTTAGGTTATAGGTTCAATTCCCACAGTTCCGACATCGAAAACTGAAATATTTAATATGTTACTAGCCCGCCACTCAACAAGCAATTCTTTCAGGAACGGAACGGTAGCGTCTTAATTATAACGGAATGTTTTAATTTTTAATGTGTGCGAGATATAGCGTGAAAATAAAAATATAAAAAAATTAAATCAGCTTCACGCTGTATCCCGCACACAGCAGGGTAGATAGAGGGAACCTCTTGTTAAGACACTCCGTTCCCCACTTTCTGCCGAATTCTGGAGGCATTGCGTGTTGAATGGCAGAACTCAACGCCGCGCTTTGCCTAGACACCAAAGCAAAGAAATGGAAATATAAACGTAAATAAATATTTCACTTCCTCGAGTGGGGATCGAACAAAAATAAAATATATTTAATAATATTTTTATACTATACTAATGGTGAGGCTATCGGGGATGCGTGGAACTGTAAGCACGATAGTATTGAGTTCGATCCTCTTTCAGAGTACGATGTAATATTTTAAATGACTCCTACGTGTAAATCACTTAAGTTCCACTACTCATTAAAAAATATCTTTAATTCGTGCGGAAATTGGAGAGCGTAGTATGCGTAGCGTAGGGTTGCGACACTATGGTTATGTGAATCAGGTCATCATTAAAATCAGACTGGTTAACTAGTTTTATTAATATTTAATAAAATATTCTCTGCAATATAAAAAGACCTTGCCAAGTATGCCATGCTAGGAATTTCACTAGATGGAAATCTAGTGAAATCTACCTAGCAAAATGAAAAGGAATAAATATT
>DWGR01003886.1:0-11692 GCA_018247715.1 Heliconius burneyi | reverse complement strand
ACCTCTGGCCTCACAAATAAATAAAATTTACCAAAAGTAGTAGAGCAGTAAATCTATTTAACTATATTTTAAAGAAAAACCTCGAGAATACACGACTTTAAGTTAAATTTATATGAAGCATCGTCGTTTGTGAATCACCAACCCTGACTGACTTTATATAATTGTATAATACGCACATCGTGACTGTTAAGTCTCAATATGTACGCTTGATAAGTAATTCATTTTTATCGTTATGCTCATTAATATTTGTACCTATGTCCTTTTACCATACAATTATTATACCTTTTGTTTTATTTTTATAAGGGACTACTGGCCACCTGATATTTTGTTCGCGAGAACTAGAGAACGTAAAGATTTTTCCTCTTATCGTACGAATTTTGGATAAATCTAAATTCAAATTCAAATAGCTCTCTTATTGCCCCCCAACTTCCTAAATTCCCAAGGACATTACTTTCCCTCTCTGCTAAGTGTGTACAGCACGAAACTTAAAAAAAAAACGAGTAAAACTTGTAAGTTACAAGATATTTTAAGTATCAATCGAGCTTGTAAGTTGAACGCAGTGCTTGCGGCCAGTCGAGTGAAAGCTTTATGACCCCCAAGAGACGACAACGGACGGACGGGCGACGGGCAGGTGCTAATGCACTGACTCATGCATAATGTAATGTTCTAAGCCAAAGGACTGCTTAAATCTTCAAATTTTACGATTCTGTGAGTTAAATTCTAAAATACAATACCTATACAAAATGTAAAATGAATAATATTTTATCCATTGCCTGGACTCCAGATATTCTATGTAGTGCCGGGATATTGTATAGAATACCTGAATTGTACATATTACCGGAAACATATATATAGGCCCTCGTGGCCCAGCGGCAAGGGAGCGGAAAGTCACAAGGGTGTCACTGTAACGCGACGGTTGTGGGTTCGATCCCTACTCGAGGAAATGTTTATTTACGTTTATATTTCTATATTTATATAATTTATTTAAATATATATTTATTTAAATATACGGTTATATAATTTATTTAAATTTATAAAAAAACCAAATTTTTGCACTCCTAGTTACACGGACACTTTATTGATAGCTTTCAATAGAAATAAGCTGAAAAAGCTATTTTTATGGCCACGTCACCAATTCTTGATTCGTGTATTTAACTGAAAACAACAAAATTGAACCAAATATGTAGTTTTCACAGATTGATTAAATTCGAAAGTTAAAATAAAGGTGTATTTTGAAAATAAAGTATTGTACAAAGTTTATTGAGTTGAACACCGCAGGCAGCGTTAACCGACGCGTCTGCGTGTGGCGCAGTCACATGCAGGTGATGGCTGCCACTATATTTGACACGTTCATTTGTTATTTTATTTATGAATTTCTCGTATATTACAGAGAGAAAAATAAAAAATTACTTCATACTATATCATACATATTCGAAAAGTAAGTTTAGATAATCTAATATCAAAACCGAATACGATACACAAAAAAATTAAGCGAGACCGTTATGGAGCAGTCGTTGTTTCTTTGGCTTCCTTTAGATAGATTGAATTATTTTAATTTTCAATCGCTAATATTAAGACTAGAGCGCGGCGTTGATTTCTGGCAATCAACACACAATGCTTTGAGAATTCAGTGGAAAATAGGGAACAAAAATGTCTTAATGGGAACGGGGTTTCCTTACACTAGATTTTCACTTTGCAGGTTCAATGCAGCTTGGAAAATATTGCGAAAAGTTGGTAATTTCCCTCTACTTTTGCAAGATACAGCGTGAAGCTTAAAATAAACTTCACAACTCTTTAAATTCCCTTATGGGCAGTCCTATTAATTCGTTCCTTCCTTTAAACGGGGAATCCAAGCATGTCCTATACTTAAACACGCATAAACATGTAATAATCAAAACATTCATAAGAATTTTTTTGACAGAATTTTATTACATTTATGTTTTGAGACAAGTAGTAACGTAGCACAAAGTGTATAATTCCGACTCGAAGAAATAGCTATTTAATATTTTCATCTCTTCGCTGTGGTGTCGAGGCGAGGAGTCCCGCCAACCAACACGCAATATTTCTAAAATTCGGTGGCCCCACCGTCCACGGCAGTGCCTTAGTGGGAACGGAGGTTCTTTACACTACATTCCCAGGTTTCTTTTGCCTACTCTGCTGTGTACAGAATTTAGCGTAACAGACAATAGCATGTTAATTATTAAAAAAACAATCACCTTTCTGAACATAAAAATTTAATGTTTTATGATATATTAAATTAATAAAAAATGAATGTTTTAAGATTAGCGAGCCTTTTAATACTAACTTTCAGCTATATAAACGAGCACGAATTAAATATAAATTTGGGGCAACGACACTTATGTCTTCAAGTCGAAGGAATTTTACTTGAACAAATTCCATATTCAATACTGCTTTCATCAGGATTGCATGAAAAGTTTAATCCAATACCAATCAACTTTCCGAGAAAACCTAAAAGTAATTTCCGCCATTTATATCGAAGTAAATAGACTCAACTAAAAGCAAATAGCAGCACAAGTGAACTGGGACTCACTCCACTTACACACTAACCCAGTTTGTTTACTAAACAGCCAACGTGGTACTTTAAGTTGATTTCATCTTGCCCCAATATATGAAGTAAAGTATGCCTCGAGTGTTGTATGTTCTATTGAAATTAATGAGGCAAAGAACTTTTTAATTGCTTCACTCAAGTTGAGTCCATACACAGGAATATATCGGAAATTCCGTGGAAAAGAGGGGTACAAAGAGATGTTGGAAAATTTCTGAACATGAGCTTGTTTGCAGTGACGTATCACAATTCAAAACAGTTTGAAAATTACAGGTTTTAAAAAAACCTGGTACTCTTTCGCTATGATGATAAGGCCCAGGCATACTATTAGGGAATATACTTTGTTTTCCTCTATTCAGCCAGTGACATGGCGGAACCCACCACCGCGTTTGTTTCAAGTAGACCGAAAAGATAATAATTTTCCTAAATATAAACATTACAAACATTATACAGTGTGAAATGTACTCCCCTAATCTCTGATCGATGTCGTTTACGTTGTTTAGCAATTAGTATTTATCTTTGTTTTTCAATTGTTAAATAAAACAGATCACACGAAAAAAATTAAGTGATATTAAACATATTGAAGACAAAAAACTAAACATGTCAAGTTCCAACATGTTACAAATAAAAAAAGCTTAACTTTTTCAATAAGTTATATATTGTTGTGTGTATTGTGTGGTGAAAATCAACGCTTCACCTTCTTTTATGCTAGGTTCCCTCTGTCTACCTTCTACTATACGGGTAAATGCTGTGTGTGTGCCCGCTGTGCTCGCAAAGCAGGGAATCTAGTGTTAAGACACTCCGTTCCCCATATTCCGTCAAATTTTTAAGATATTACGTTTTGAGTGGCGGAACTCAACGCTGGGCTTTTACCAAGGCGAAGAAATGAAAATATTATTAAATAAGAAATAATTCATTCCGTCAAGCCCGAACCCGCAACGGGTTCGATCCTCACGACGCCCACCGATCGATGCCCCGCGACGGTTACACGTTACAAGTAACAAAAACAAAGAAATTAAGTAATATAGGTACTAGTTAGGTACTAAACTTGAAGACTACTTGAGATTTTAGTCAGAGTTAACGGCTATAGCCCCTAATAGCAGTTAACTCCAGACTACTGAAAGCATCGCTTGTTACGACTACCTAGTAACTTGTGATATACTTTTATATAACGTTCTTAATTCTAAATTACCTGGGTGTTTTTTATTTTCGAACACAACCTTAATGCTGTTAGCCATATTTTCCATCAGCAACAACGGATGGATAAGTAAGAGAGTATGTCCCTGAGAAATTGAGAGGAAGATTAAGAGGATGTCGGACCTAGGCTTGTAGCCGTCGATCGGGCTGGGTGAAAGCCAACGTCACTGAAGATCTTCGGGCGGTTCCATCCAAATACTGACCGCGCTCGACGTTTTTTAACTTCGCTGATGAGGCGAGAACTAGTGAGTTCAACGTGGCGTGTCTTTAAAATATAAGAAAAAGAAACTAAATAAGTAAAAGATGTGCATCACGCTTTCGGAAGTTTTCGAGTACCTGTTTTTGCAACATTTGTTATTTATATTTGTTTTAATTATTTATTACTCACATTGCTAATTCAAAATTGTCTAAATAACTATACTGCGCAGTCGTGTCGCAGAGCCCAATAGTGTGACTGTAACGCGACGGTTGTAGGTTCGATCCCCACTCGGGAATGAATTATTATTACTTAATATTTTTGTTTCTTCGCTCTAGCACTAAAGCAAAAGTTCGGTGTTGTCTTCCGCCACCGCAATACCTTGAAAAATTTGGCTGAAATTAGAAAACAAAGTGTACAGTAACCTCCCGTTTCCTACCCTGCATTGTGCGGGATACATATCCTTAAAGTATGACTAAAGACATTTAAAAAATTTCTTTCCAAAGTAATGAATTAAACAAAATTTAAAACCTTATAATAGCGGAAGGTGAAACTTTTGATAATACACATTGCAGTTACAAGCCAGAACTTCGCTAATTAGTTTAGTTAAATTTTATCCGGGTCTGACCTGAGGCGAGAGAGAGAGAGAGAGAGCTATATAGCTGGAGGTAGATAGAAATATTATAACAGATAATATTATTAACCTACAAGAAATATTATAATTGCGGATCATTCAAAGTAAATTGGTAAATTTCAAATAGTTATGTTACTACGTGAAGACATCACTTATGTTATTTTATAATATTTCAAAGTGTTATTTCTATATATTGTAGAACGGAAATAAAGAATTTTATATAAATAGCCAAGATTTTTGAATAAAGTGCTCATTTTCATATCGTTTTTTATTTGGGAAGCTACGACACCATCATCATCAGAATAAGTACATCGTGGCAACGGTAAAGCGTCTGACTGTAAGCATTATGGTTGTACATTCGATTCCCAATGAAGAGAATGATTTATTTTCACTTCGTCGCTTTACTAAAAATGCGGCGTAAATCATCGTAAAATATCTGGTGAACAACGCCGCGCTTATTAGTAACAGGCTGACTGAGGTAAAAATATTTTAAAATATAAATATTATTTTCAGAGAGGCCAGTTGTCACGAAGGAGCGAAGAGACTGTAAACGCAACAGGTAGTGGGTTTAATCCTCACTTGAGGAAAAGAAATATTTAATATTTTCATTTTCTCGCACTGGTTAAGAGACAAAGCGCGGCGTTGAATTTTGCAACCGAACACGCAGATCCTCCAGACTTCTTCGAAAAATGGGGAGGGAGCGAAGTGTCTCAACACTAGCTTCCATCTCTGCCTATCCATTTATGTCTATGTGTGTATAGTCTATCTTTGTGAGGGATACAGCGTGAAGCTGAAAAAAACATACTAATTTTCCATACACTAAACTTGAAGTAAGCAAAACCTTTTGAGATTTTAAATTTCGGGTTTTAATTTTCGTACTAAAGGTATAAGATGAGAAAAAATATTTTACATAATGTAAATGTAGTACAAGTACTTGTATCGTTATATATTTAGTTCAGTTAACTTTACTTATTATATTTGGGGTGTGCTGTGTTATCGAACTCACATCCGTCGCGTTACAGTCACACCCTTGTGCCGTTGCGCCACGACGAAGAATTGCGTGTTGAGTGACAGAACTCTACGCCGCGCTTTTGACTCGCGACCAGAGCGAAGAAATAAAATATTAAATATTTTATTTTCTCGAGAGAAAATCTTAATCGAAAATCGTAATTTTACAAAAAACGTGACAAATTTAAAACCGGCCAAGTGCGAGTAGGACTAGCGTATGTTGGGGTCTCTACCATTATAAAAATTACGTAGTTGTATGCGACCTTCTTTAATGTTTATTTTATTATCTTTGTTTGTTTATTGTTATTGCGGCAACAGATACACATAATCTGTGAAAATTTTGAACTATCACGGTTCATATAATACAACCTGCTGACGGACGAACAGACTGACAGCAGAATCTTAGTTTCCATTACACCTATTTCGTACGGAACCCTAAACTATATAAATAAAAAAAAATTATACCATCCATTGAAACCGTTGCTCTATGAACTCTTTGTGTTCATTTAATATTTCATATAGACCACAGTCAGATATTCAAATTTTATAATTACCTGAGAGACGGCAGACAGTCGACGCGCCGCCGGTAATTAACGTCGTCTCACACTAAGTATTTAGTTTCATTATATATTTAAAGTTATTCTTTTCAATTATAACTTAAAACATTTAAGCTTTATTTAAGAACAACTCTTTCCTTTTTAAGAACAAATTTTTCCACGTAGCATGGTAAGTAGAGAAAAACTAGTGAGGTATACAGCTTAACAAATGTCAGAACACTCCGTTATCCTCTTTTTGTTCAAAATGACGGAAGTCACCGATATATTTAATCTTGTCCTTGTCTTAAGCTTTTAATGTAATTTTGTACTAAAATATAATACAATTATATCAAAACCTTATAAGCAATTATAATTTAAAAACAGAATTAATAAAATATCATAATAATAAATACCTCTGTTAACAGTTTGAAAGCACTTTGGGACAAGAGCAATAGACTGGAGGTTTTAATTTTAGTCTTATGACGAACTAAATGTATAATGAGGGAACAATTAACTTGGTACATGTTTGTTTATAGTGTAAATTTAAGATTTTGAGAGCATCATAGCGCAGTGGTAGAGTACGGTAGTCTGGCTAAAGCCGCGGAGGTTGTGGGTACTATTCCAACTTGAAGGAATTCTTACATTTACTCGCCCTAGTAAGGAATTCTTACATTTGCTCGCCCTGGTGGCGCTCGGTGTTGAGTTCTGCCAGTGAGACCACAATGTCTTGAAAATTCGGCGGAGTGTCTTAGCACCAGGTTCCCTCTGCCTTCTCCGTCATATCAGGAATACGACGTGAAAACATAAAACTAAAATTGTTTCATAAAAGAGAAAAAAATATATCTATGAATTGAAGAATCCGGCGGAAAATAGGGAACGGAAATGTCCTAATGGGAATGTAGTAACTTAACACTAGGTTCCCAGGTACGCCCTAACTACCCTGCTATATACTATATACAGCGTGAACCTAAGGAAAAAAAATTAAAATACTTACTGACCAGTACTTTCTGCAATAACAGCGAGAAGTAGACGTAATTACCAGATACATTAGTAACCAGCGCACGCGCGTTGCGGGCGCGCTCGGAGCTGGGATTCTACTTTGGTTGATCTTATTGAAGGACTCCAAACTTTGAGTTATGAACTGAATATCGATGAAAATATATTACTTTATTAGGAATATATTATTTATTTGTACGAAGATTCAAGATGTGCGGCTTTTAAATAGGTAGAAACGGAAATCTCATATAATCACTTTTTTTGGATAGTAATTATAAATTATGGGGTACGTCCACCTACCGTTAAGAAATTTAGATCAGAAAAGTGAAAATCTCTATAGATTTTCACTTTTATGATATCTATGTATTCCATAAGAAAATCATAACAAACTTATATTTGCAGTTCATCTCATACAAAATTATTGAATATGCCCGCAAACTTAAGTTTGTCAACGTCGATCTACAACCCTGAAATTGGTATGGAAACATCAGTGGGCGAGTCCGACTCGCATTTAAATGGTTTTTCATATTGATAACGAATAAACAGACCAATAAGGAGTTAAATATTAAAATTTTATTATTTTTATTGGCGTTAAATTGACGCCAAAAATTGCAGTCAAACAAAAAATATATATCAAATTATGTCTATACTATTGTGTATACTGTAATTATGTTACAAAATAAAAAAATGTCTAAGGTACAATTCATAAATTGGTTTTTTAAGTTCGATTTAACCTTAATATGTTGATGTTCTTTTCCTTACAAATTAGCTTTTTAAATTAAATTATATCATAAAAAAACATCAAAATTAAATTCCAAATAAAGAAATCGCTGAAGAGGTTTTTACAATCCTATTCTCAGTTAAGAGATACCCAGAGATAAAAGATAAGATAAGGTAACGGTCCTTGGCAGACGTCCGGAGTCTCGTATTCCTAATCTGACGGTTACCTGGGGATATTCGTCTGAGGTTAAATATAACTATTTGGTTTAAGCAGGTAGTTTAAATTATCTTAATTTGTAAGCGCGGTTGTGGAAACCCCCTGGAATGTTAATCATGAGTTAATGTTATTAAATAAGAAAAAACACGCTGCATCCAGCACACAGCAGTGTAGACAGAAGAATGTAGTGTTAACACACTCCATTCCCCACCTTCCGCCTAATTCTGGAGGCATTGCGTATACAGTGGCGGAACTGAACGACGCGCTTTGCCTCGACACCAGAGCAAAGAAATTCAAATATAAATTTAAGTAATTATTTCATTTCCTCTAGTGGGAATCGAACCCACAACCAGTCACGTTTAGTCATGCTTTGTGCCCCTGCGCTTTATGGTATTTTATAAAATATTTTAACAGTGTATATCCTTTTTTTATAGCTTCGCCCATAACAGGGTAGGGCAAAAGGAACCTGGGAACGTTCCTAACAAAATTTACATTAACACAACGGCATTTGCTGTAATTTCAAAGTATATTGATTATTTCAGAGAAAACCAAAGTTGTTCGGTCTATTTAATATATTGCAGTTAACTTCGCTCGCCCCAGACAAGACAGGCTTTCAACCAACTCTAAGAGTATATTTATTTATCCATTACATTTTTCACAAGCGAAACTACAGATACCACTTAATTAGTATAAAAAACGAATTGAGAGTAATTTTCCACTGAAAAATGAACCTTTCCCAATTTTAAATCTGCGCTTTCGGTCTATCCTTATTTTATTTTACTTTTTGTCTTGTTTTATTTAATTTATTTCACTTTACGGTACAGTGGTACAGTAGAACTGTACACGCTGTGTTTGTGGGTTCATTCCATACTAGGAAGAAAATTTATGATCTAATTCAAGATTTCCGTTGTGAAATGATGCAATGCGACGTGAAATTTCGCCTCTTAGCCACACATGAGCAATGAGCGCGTCTTAATATTCTAGAATATGTATTTTTTTGTTTTGAACTAATCGGCTCACTACGCTCAATGGTAATAATATTTTATAGTATAAAACATACTGTTGTCTACAGTACGGGCAAAAGGAAGAAAAATGTCAGATTTATAATTTCTGGGCGGCCACGACTCGTCGGCCGTACTGTGTAGTACGCTAGTATTAATTAAGATTTCACGTCACTGCCGTCATGCAGGCTCACCGACGGACGAGGGTAATTTGCGGGCATTGGCTGCTGGTGGTATACATGCATGACTCGTGTGTTCTCTCATTTATTTAACAAAAAAGTTGAGGCCACTCCTGGCGCAGGAGCATAAAGTGTGACTGTCAAAGCGGTTGATTGTGGGTTCAATCCTCACTCGAGGAAATGTAATATTTATTTAAATGTATATTTCCATTTCTTCGCTCTCCTGTTCAGGCTAAGCGCGGTGTTCAGTTCCGCCACTCAACACACAATGCTTCCAAAATTGCGTGCGTGTGCGAGATACAGCGTGAAGCTCTCATTTATTACTATTTAGATTTTAAATTTATTCTAAAACTTATATATTTTTTTAGAAATATGTATTTTTTTGACACAGTATTTTACAAGCAGTAGGGTAGACAGTTACAGCGTAAAGCTGAAAAAAAGTACATTTTAATGCATTGATTATTCAGCAGACATCAAAGTATATCTCGTACTTGATGGAAATAAAGATGGAATTTCATAGTACCTTAGAGAATAACATGTAACTAGAGGCAAGCAGCTGTTAAATATTTATGATTACTTATTATCTTTATATCTTATTTTGAGGCCATCGTGGCGCAGTGGCACAAGCTTGCGACTGTAAACATGATGGTCTTGGGTTGATTCAAATTCGGGGGAATGAATTATTATTTAATTATATTTTCATTTCCTCGCTCTGATGCCAAGGGTAAGCGCAGCTTTAATTTCCGCCTGTCAACACGCTCAGCGGAGTATCTTTACTATCTAGTTAAAACATTCCACTCTCCACTCACCCCTGAACTCTGGATGCATTGTGCGTTGAGTAGCAGGTATTATCACCGCGTATGTTATATGCAAAAACTGTACAATAAATGTTTATTCTTCCACCTTCACGTTTTTCCAGCAAGTACTTGTCTAGGTAGGATCCTAGACACTCCATTCCTGACTTTCCATAATTTTTTTAAAACAATTTTTTGGCTATTAGAGCAGAAATATTAAAAAAACAATTAACACACATACATTGCACATAAATCTGGACTGTTGGTACAGTCTATGAACTTATGTACATTTCTAAATGGAAATTGAAAACTATCCACTCGGTCTCTTCACCAGATTTTCTCAAGATAGCCTCTTTTATAATGCAAAGTATTGACTGCAAACGATGTAAAATATTCAATATTTTTATAACAAGTAAGCAAATTTTAAATTGAATTTAAATATCTATACTTACGTACTGAGGCAGTCATGGTGCAGAAGCACAAGCGCGCTACTTTAAACGGTTGTGGGTTCGATTCCCACGTGAGGTACTTAAAATTTTAATATTTTCATTTTCTAGCTTTGATAACGATACCATTTTTACCACTCAACGCGCAATGCGTCAAGAATTCGACGGAAAGTGAGGAAGGGCGCTTCTATTATTAATGGAGAACGGAGTGTCTTAAAACTAGATTTTCAGTATACGTTGCACTCCCTAAAATGTGCGGGATAGAACGTAACATCTTAAAAGAAAAATGCCGCTAAGTGCTAAGTCAGAATCGCATACCAATTTCAGGATCGTAGATCAAAGGGAGGTACAACTTAACATACAAAATTTGACAAACTCAAGGTCGCGGGCGTATTCACTCAATTTCTATTATCTTACCTTTTCACTTTTCAGATTTTTACCTTTATTTGAATTGTAAGCTCTTACTTTATGCCATATTTTATAAATGTAGAACCATGGATCGTCTTTAGTTTTCGCTATTGCAGCGAATTTCATACAAATTCCAACAAAACAAAATCATAGCATAAATGCTCATATTTTTTGATTGGGTGGACTTTGTAGTTTGTTGTTTCTGTACTTCATGGGATCATAGACCGGAGAAATATAATATTTGATTTTAGTTTCAGCTTAATACTCACTATATATATATATTTCGAATTTGACATTAATGCTGTTAGCCTTATTGGCTTCTACAGCGACACCGTTTGGGTAGGGAAGAGGGTACTCTTTCCCTGAGGAATAATCAGGCACTGGATGGCTGCCTGTGTAAATAAAATCAAAAGCTATAGGGGTGCCCCCTAGCGGGGCTCGAACCTCGGCCCACAGCCTTCGATCGGACTGGGGTGGAATTTCTCTACTCTAAGCAAACGAGCCAAGCGACATGAGGCCACCGCTGGTTATATTGAGACTATTCTAAGGGAGCTAGCGGTCCCTAACCGTTGCGCCCGCCGCGCCGAGACGCGGCCGGGCCGTCAGGTAAGCTGGACTTCGCTGTCGTTTCCGACGACGGCGGTGTGAGTGTCTTATGTGTGTAGGTTGGTTCCTACCTACATAGGGGGCGTTCGCGACGGTAATTGCGTCATCCGGATCTAATAGGACGCTACGCGGGCGTCTACGTTTAGGGTGCGCGTAGGGGGTGTATTTACCCGCATTTACAACGAGAG
>DWGR01003885.1:0-11693 GCA_018247715.1 Heliconius burneyi | reverse complement strand
ACAGCGGCTACATATTATACCGAGTCCTTTTTTCGTAATATTTTTGTTACAAGTATTACACTTTGATATTGGCATCTCGAGGGTAGTTAGCGCACAAATAGAGGTAACGTGTGTACAGTCCGTAAGTCGAATGACGAAATTCCATACCAATTTCAGGATTGCAGGGAAGTCAACGGAAAGTATAAAAGATTACTAACTTAGGTTTGCGAGCATATGCACTCATTTTATGTATGAAATGAACTACGAGTAAAATACAAGTTTTTTTTTTCTATTAATGTATCAATTTTATTTTTAGCATTTTTTATCATGCTATAAGATGTTGCTTCGTACCAAATTTAAAGATTCTCGGTACGGTATAAACGGCTGTATTTTTTGGGTTCGCTGTTAAACGGCTTACATTTTTTTTTATATCTAAAAGGGACAGTAGATAAATAAGATTACTTAGGATATTTGCTATGAATTTCAGATTGATGCCTCCACGCATTCCTGAGAAAACACATCTAGAAAGACGGACGGACGGATCGACAAAAAAGTGATTCTAGAAAAGTTTCTTTTTTCCTTTCGAGTTACGGAACCCTAAACATAATCGAATTTTAAATAGAAAACAATAAAAAAAAATTGATAAAACAATATTGAACTTGGACCAACCAGTGGTAACTTGAAAGAAATTTGTAAAAGTAACATGCCAACTGAGCTCAAAACAAAAGCTATGGACTCCAGCCTATTACAGTGTCTGACGTATGGATTGACGTATGATGAAACATACCATATATGGCAAGTGAAAAATGACCACGTACCAGCGTGCATCGGAGAGGAGTAGGTTGAAATTGAAAAAAAAACTCGAGAAAATTCAGCTCTCAAAAATAAGAGCACTAACAAAGGATAGTGATGCCTTGAGCTACTCCGAAAGGTTAAAATGGAAATGGGTAAGTCACGTTGCTAGGCTTAGAGATAAGAGATGGGCGTATGAAACTACCATGTGTACCTACCCTACAGGAAAAAAAAGGAAGAGGAAGGCATGTATACTTTGGGGAGTTGATGTAAAAAAATAATAATATATTTATTTAATAAGAAGTCCTAATACCCCTAAAACATATGTACAAACTTTCAAAATAATCAGTTCAGTAGTTTAGACGTGATAGCGTAACATACAAACAAACTTACATTCATATTTATAAAATTAGTATGTGTATATATTTTTATATTAATATATTTTGTATATATATTTTCATAAAATGTAATCTCAGCTGAAGTGACTGAGTATATATAATATGTCGATAGCCGTAACGAGGCAAGGCTTTTTGCCGGATGACAAATAGTGCTTTTAGATCCTGTGTAACACTACGCATGTTACGTAATGGATTACATTAAAATACATTATTTATTTTAAAGTAGGTTGTGAGTTACGGAAATTATAATATTGGTAACATATCCGTAAATATAAAGATCGTACTTAGGGTTAGGACACTCCGTTCCTCACTTTCCGGTGAATATTTGAGGTATTATGTGTTGAGACCTTTGTGCCAGAGCAAAAAAATTAAAATATTAATAAATTCATATTATAAATTCATTCCCCCGAGAGCGCATCGAACCTACAACCGTAGCGTTACTGTTACACCCTTGTACTCCTCCGCTACAACGGTCGCACTTCCTTCTTAATGTTGTATCGTCAATATATAAATTAACCATTTTATAATATTAAGGTATCATTGAGCTGGTCTACTGATGGAATTGGAAGATGGCTGACAAAACCTTGGTCTGCCTACTAGTAAAGATATAGAAAACTAGAGCTGACACCACGCGGTATAGAGTCCTGAAATTTACTATATAGATTCCTTAGGGAATGGGAGGGTTCCCCTTTCTCTTAGTAGTCATTCAGATTTTTTTTAAAGTTTTACATGAAAAGGAAAGTTGAAGCGTCCAAATTTTCGAGACATTGCGCGTATATGGAACTTAACTCGTTGTTTTGTACCACAGATTCATTTGTAGCATCAACGCTGCCCCACTCCGTCACGATGGCTTCAGAAAAAAAAGTTTTAACTTAACATACCTAATAAAGAATACATATAAATTCAGAAACAAAGTATCAGCTCTTCTATTGTAATATAATACTGTAATTTTATTCCATTTTAATGCTTTTCGTCGCAAAATTCCACATAATTTAAAAGGAGCGCATCAGCTAAAACACGTTTGTCATTTCACGCGAAGCTCATTTGGTGTGTCAATACCATTATCTGTGTAAATACAAATAATTCTTACAAATGTTCATTTTATTTATATGTACTCATATATTTAAATACCTGCAACTGTAGTCAAATAAATAACTTTTATTATTATTTATTCTCTAGAAATTTGTGGTATGTAAATTTGGTAATATAAACCCTTTTTTTTGTTTCACACTCAATCTCTCATCTCTCAAGAGGCCGTCGTGGCGCAGCGGCACAAGGGTGCGATTGTAACGCAACGGTTGTGGCGTTCAATCCCCATTCGAAGACGTAAAATATTTATTTGCGTTTATATTTCCATTTCTTCGGTCTGGTGTCGAGGCAAGGCATTGAGAACTGCCACTCAACACGCAATGCCTGCAAAATTCGATAGAAAGCGGTTATCGGAGTGTCTTATCACTAGGTTCTCTCTGCCTACCCTGATGTGTGCAGGGTACAGCGTGAAGCTCAATCTCTCATATAGTAAGCAAGAAGGCAGTTTATTTGTACTAAGTTCGTAATTCACTTACGTATCCCACGTTCCACTAAGTTCTCTAGGCACTGCGTGTTGAGTGGCGTAAAATAACGCCGTACTTTGCCTCGTTACCAGAACGAGAAATAAAAAATATTAAAGATTCCTTTCCCCGAGTGGGAATCAATCCTACAACCGACACCCTTTATCTATTGTCGCCGAAAACTCCATATAATTTAAAAGGAGCGCATCAGCTAAAACACTTTTGTCGCTTCACGCGAAGCTCATTTGGTGCGTCAATATCATTGTCTGTGTAAATATAAATTATTCTAACAATTGCAAATTTTATTTAAATGTATCTCTCTCTACCTGCAGCTATAATAAAATGAATATTGTTTTTATTTTTTAGGGTTCCGTATTTTTTAAGGTTAATAGAAACCCTTATAAGACCACTTGGTTGTGCGTCCGTCTGTTGATCTGTCTCTCCGTGAGGAGCCTCTCAGGAACGCTTATAGATATCTACTTCAAATTCGAATTATATCCTCAGATCTACGGTCCCTTGATTTTCTAAAAAAAATGTATTTCTACATTTAGGTAAAAAAGATATAGCGGCTTATATCGCAAAAAATGCATACTTCGACATTATAAAGGGAATCAAAATTAATTGAGTACGAGTAAAGTGGTCAATCCGAAGGATTGACCTAGAATTTTGAAATTTAGTATAGCAACTGCAGGTTAGTGGTTAGAGACAAAAAATACACAAGACCTCCAATTTTTGTACGGAACCCTTAGTGGGCGAGTCCTACTCGTACTTGCCCGATGTTTTTTTTAAATTTATTACACGTAGTTTGTACCTTTTGTATATATTTTTTAGATTCACAGTCTATCTTACATATGGCAAGGAGAACATGAGAACCTAGTGTGAAGACTCTATGCCCATTGAAACACGTACGTTCCCCTGATTCACTTGATTATGTATCATAGCGAGAAATGAATATAAAAAAAATATATTACGCCGAATGGGAATCAACCCACAACTGTCGCGTATACAGTCGCACACTTGTGCCCAAATGTCACGACGACTCTAAATCAGAGTCTTCCTCCATCATTAGTATTACTTTAGGCATATTAGGTTTCTGCCAGAAAGAATTGTATAGCTATTTAACAAAAGAAATCTTTATGGCTAAGTTAAATGCCCACTCGAGATAATTTATTATTATTTTCACATTCAACGGAGAATGGAGGACGTAGAGTATCAACACTAGATTTTATCTCTGCTTCTTACACCCCACAGTAATGCACTTCCTGGAAAATGTCTTAAAATACGCCCATGCCGACAATCCGGTTACAAAAGAGATTAACAGTTCCCCAGAATTCGAACAAGTAAATAGCTAAAGTAGATTAATTACAGTAAACTTTACGAAATGTTTTTATTTGGAAAAACTTGCCTTATCGAACATCTTTTTGAAGAAGTTTCAGTTTTACGTGTGTAGCATAATTTTCCAGATTATTTATTTAATTTTAATTTTAGAAGTACAACGGTCCCGTCCCGAAGCCATTATGGCGCAGGGGCGCTAGATTGTGACTGTGATGTGACGATTCGATCCCCGCTCGAGGGAAAACTATTATTGAATTATAACGTTATATTTAATATTAAAATTTTTCCCTCTGGCACCGAAGCAAAGACCCGCGAAAGCCTCAAAAAATCGAGAACGGAAAATGGAATGTGGAAAACGGAGTGTTTTAACACTAGTTTCTGTATATCTACGAGCGGGATACAGCCTGAAGCTGATTTACTTTGTTTTTTTTTTATTACGGCGATATAAAAGAAGAGCAGCGTTACGTATCTAATGGAAACAAAACCCATAACTATCACGGCTAGTATAAAATTGTTCCCATCTGTGCCTTTGGCTGTATAATTTAAACTTAGCTTGTCTACTATAATACTATATTTTACACCTGTAACTAGCTCTGGATTTTACAGATGGTAATAAAAAAAATTGAGTATATCCTCTTTTGAGCATGTTTTTTTGTCATCACCCCCAACTTTGTTTACGTGGACTTAAAGGTGTGAAATGAAAAATTCTGTCTTTAGTTTCACGCATTATCACACAACACCTGCTATTGGCAGAGAGCTAATAAAGAAACTTCGTCACATCGTGTTCTTTGTTAAGTAGTAGAAATGGCCCTGGTAAGAACCGAACTCAGAACCACCGCGCTTAATGTTAGCCCTCTTTAAGAATATATTATATAAACAAGCCTAACGTGAACGTTTCTTAAAAAAATATAATTTATAATAATATATTCAATACAAGGCTTATAATAACAAGTGTTACATCGAAAATTCCTTTATAAAAAGCCTTTAAATTACTAACTATATATGAAAATAAATTGTAACCTTATACATGAAATAATCTTATAATTTTCATGAACCCGGGATTAGTGTTGAGTTTTCGGATTTCCCTCTCGTAGAATTATTTTTTGGGTTAAAAAGTCACATTTTTCACAATTTCATGATATTTTATTTAATATTGCACCTGTGTGAGTCCATATTTTTGTAATTGATGTGGATTTTTCTGTACGCTGTACGAGATTAAACTTAGACTACAGTTTTAATTTAAATTTAAAAGTAATGTTAACATTTTTCTGTTAGGTTAGTCGTAGATTCCAATCTCAGTCATGGGAATGAATTGCTTGAGCTTGAGCTGAGTTCCTTGATTTCAATTCAAGACATTCAATTTTACTAATTTGGGCGGAAGGCGCGGTGAGTAAGATATCCTGCTATATAGGGTATAATTAAATCGGAAAAAAATCTTGATGGCTTTGGAAAATTTTTAACGCGTCGTGGCGCATCTTAACAATAGGTTCCCATGTTCCCTCCTCCAATACTAATATGTGCGAGATACAGCGTGAAAGTGAACACAATTTTAAAAATAAAACACTTAAAAAACGTCAATTAGGCATTAGTCACCTCCATGTTCCCTAATCCAGTTGCGCGGTTACAGGTCCTTCATTACAATCTTAACTGCTTCGATTCGTTACGTTTCGACTACCATTCATTAGGGCAACCCCGGTAAGTAATTGTAGCCCCCAAACCCCCTTATTTATAGGGGGTGGTGATCATCTGAGTATAAATGGCCGATATTGGTTTTAGAGCGAGCAAATTAAATTTTATTGCTGTTTAATCCTGCGGCTCGTTGGGGTCGGATTTTGTTCTTAAGACGTAAATAGTCATTAGGGTTGGGTGTTCAAACTTTTATGGTTTATGCACGTATTAATATTATAATAAAAATGTTGACTTTTCTTGTATCTATATGTGAAAATCTTATTATTTTTTGTATGCATATGTGGTACTTATACATAATCAGCTTCATGCTGTTTCTTATAGCAGGGTAGGCAGTCGGAGCTAGTGTTAAAACGGAATGTTTTAACACAAGCCGCTTTCCATGGAATTCAAGAGGCACTGTGTATTTTATTGCGCAACTCAACCACGCACTTTTCCTCAGTACCAGACCTAAGAAAATCATAATATTAAATTTCTTCAAGTGGCAATCGAATCCACCGTGCCGTGCTGTCCACATAAGATTTTCTTTCAAAATGTTATAAACGCAATAAATTAATTTTTAACAAAAAGAAAAACCAACTACTAACAACGAACTAAAAAGTAACAAAATAATTTTACAAAAATTTGATAATTTTAAAGCCATCAAATTCTGTTCCTCCAGTCAAAAGTTATGCGATAACAAATATTTAAAAAAATAAGAGTCGAATTAATAACCTCCATTTCTTACAGAAGTCGGTTAAAAAATAAAGATCATATCACCATATCATATTACCATAATGGTTTCAATATCAATGTTTAGTTATATAATAAAATATTTTCACTTCTTCACTCTTTTAGATGATTCTAACATGTCCATCGTATTATTTCAATTTCAGGAAAAAACGGGCAAACGAACAGTTTTGACATTAATTTCTCTCTTATCTCTTTCTCAAATAAAAACTGAAGCTGCCAAACTAAAAAATTAAAACAACCAATAGTACAGCAATTAAAATACTATTAAGATTTCACAAGATCTCTTCTAAGTACCCACTTTTATCAGCGCGTTTCTAGTTGAACGGATCTTTAAATTTCCAAAGAGACACAATCTTAAGTTTCAGAACAAGCAAGCAATAGATCTTTTGAACTTCGCTAAGCGACCCGCCTCTTAGCCGCTTGTGCGAATACTGTGTAACATTTGCATGTTTATATTTTTTGCTATTCATTTCTTTGGAACATCTCAGTAGCTATAATTATTATTTGTTCTTTCGGTTTTAAATGTAGAGATAGCTTTCTATTCATTACAAGTTTTTAAATTTGGGCGTAAATGGAAAATTTAGTTTTTCTCGTTTTTTTTTTCAGCTTCACGATAGGCATAGGGAAATTAGTGTTGAAACACTCCGTTCACCAACTTCCGCCTTCCGCAAATTTTCGAGGCATTGGGTGTTAATGGGTGTTAAAGCCGTGTTTTCTCGGCTTAGAATAGGATCACCCTGGTACTTGTCGTGTCGTAAGAGGCGACTAAAGTACGAGTGGGAGAGTCACACCGCCATTGCTGGCGACACGCATGGGCAGACTCGACCGGATCATTACCACCCCCGGCTTTTAAGACCGGCGTGAATTAGTGGCTTAATGCCGGGCTCCGGCGCCCAACCACCCCAAAACTGGCAACGCACCAGTTGTTCCTCTGGTGTTACGCGGTGTTGATCGCTTACTATCAAGTGACCCGTACGCTCGTTTGCGATGCTTTTCCTATAAAAAAAAAACTAAATTCACAAAGAAACAGTCTTTGTACTCCTCAAAATCGTAATCCTATAACTTCATACAATACGAGCAAAACAATGTAGTTTAGATGATTATTTCTAGAAGAAGCAAATTTTAAGAAAACACCTTCTACGTAACTTAATTAATTCGATTTTGAATTTTAACGTGTAATTAATGCAAATTCCAAAGGGTCTAATGTTACAAGGACTGCGCAGGTGAATTATTTATTCTATGTACTCCATACGGTTCGTAAAGTTTTGATGAGTGCTCTCCCTAAGCCTCATATGAGGCTTTTACATATTTCGTTGGGACTACGATGGTAATACCTATATCCTATATACGTTGTATTTATATATGAAATTATGTTAATATAAATTCGGGAAATTTCCAGATGATTAAAAATTTATTTGAGAAGTTTCCCATTTTGTGTCATTCTTGCGTGCATGTCTAATAGTAAGCTAAAACAGATTGTTCCATTGTCTTGCATTCTTCTTTTCCTTTGTTTGTTTATTCAGATTTACCCTTTATACAGCATGTTCCACATAGTAGGCTAGTGTTAAGACACTCTGTTCTCCACGCATCGCCCAATTCTCAAGCGAGTTGGCAGAAGCCGACGCCTAGCTTTATGAAGTAGTAGACGAGGAAATAAATAATTTCTTCTTCTTTCTATCCTTAAGAACGGTCTTCGTTAAAACGTTTGTTTATCTCTACTTCATTTAATATAGTTGAATTAACTTAATATATTTCTTCGCGACGTTGAGTTCCGACACAACACGCAATGCCTCGAAAATTCAGTGGAAAGTTTTGAAACCGGATACAGCGTGAAACTTAAAAAACATAACACTTTCTTATTAATAATAAAGGTACTTGTCATAATAAATGTAATCTAAAGTCTGAGATTATATTTAATATAACAATAACAAAAGTAATCTCAGATCTGAGATTACATTTTTTATAACAATACCTATAATATGTTCATATTGATTGAAACAACCTAAAGACGTACTTAAGTTACACTTAGAAAATAAATCTTAAGTGGCAATTCTGTGATTCACTCCATTTATTTTAGTCGTCGTCATTCGAGTAGTTTCCAATATTAAGTAAGTAATATTTCTAAGTATTCTTCATATTTCTTAGAAAATAGAAATTTATTACTTATTATTGATTTTAATTCATTTTAGTAGGTATATTTTGTTGATAAAATATTATGTTAGAGAGGCGGTTAGTGTAATTGTTAACGCGACTGGTTCTAGGTTCGATCTCTACACGAGGAAATATAATATTTATTTAAATGTATATTTTCATTACTTCGCTTTGGTGTTGAGGCAAAGCGCGGCGTTGAGTCCCGCAACTCATCATGCAATGCGTCCAGAATTCGGCGGAAAATAGGGAATGAAGTGTCTTAACACTACGTTCCCTCTGGATCCTGTTCCCCACTGTTGAACTCTTAAGACATTGCGTGTGGAGTGGCGGAACTCAATGCTGCGATTTACATTGTAACCAGGGCAAAGAAAAGCCCACGCCGTATATACAAACGAATCCTTCTGCCCTTGCACCACGACGGCCTCTAGCATGTAAAAGTAAAAAAAATGGAAAACTTAGACAAGAAATATATAATATCTTTTTAACAATAAATAAAACAAAAAAGTAACAAAAAATAAAAACCATTTTCCTTTAACTAAAGCTTGGCGATTTTAACAATTATGGAACTCTAATTTCCCTTGTAAAATAAGCAGCGAACATGCTAATAAATATGTATGCGGAGACCCCGAACGAAATAAAACATTATATAATTTAATTTTTTCATCTTACAAAAACAGCGGCACATTTTCGTCGACAATCTTAATTCGGCCTTGTTTTAATCAACACCTCCCTCCCTCCTCTTTCCCTCACCCTCACTAGGTGTGAGGGAAAGAGACAATAGAGAGAATATAGAGAAAAATATCACTTGTTAACTCTGATCTTCTGAGGGTGGCTGTGTACAGATGTTGCGATAAGAATATTAATTTAAATATACCGCATTATCATTTTTGGAGGACGTGATTTTGAAAGTAAATTGGTATCTTTAGGGGTGTGTGTCTATTCGACGTGTGTTTCCAGTAAGTGGATAATTTCGTTAAAATGTATAATATGGTAATCTTAAACGATAACGTATGTTTTATAAAAAATAAAAGTGGCGCTGGTGTGACGAGATGTGAATTCGATTCCCACTTGAGGAAATAAATATTTAATATTTTTTTTCCGCGCTCTGGTCACGAAGCAAACGTGGCGTTGAGTTCCTCGACTTAACATGCAATATCTCTAGAATTCGGCAGAAAATGAGATGGACGGACGGTCTTAGCACTAGGTTCGCAAGATCTACCTAATCTGTTGTGCGTTGATCTATAAAAAAATAAACATTGAATAAAAGTTAGTGTTAAGTGGACGAAGAGTGTCTCAACACTCAGCTCCCTTTGCCTAGCCTACTACATGCAGGATACAGCGTAAACCTGACAAAAATGTATTATGTATTATAGATATAAATCCAAGTTCAACAGATAAGCATTATTTAATAGAAACACAAACTAAACCTAAGGTTAGGTTACGTGCGAGGTCTGTTTAATCAACTCGGATTTCAACCGGGTTAGAATCAATTAGCGCTGACATAGAGCATCGATCAGTTTGCAAAGATTAATCAAGCGAAGTACTAGAGTGCTGAAGCGAAATACCTAGAAGTCAATCCAGAAAGTTTCAATACCATTGTTAGTAGAGACTGTAGGTAGAGATTATTAATATTTATTTGAAATATTGAGTTGTATAGAGAGACCGTCGTGCCGCAGACGAGCGTGTGGATTCGATTCTTTCGATAAGTTCTGGATACATTGGCGAAACTCAACGCCGCGCTTTACCTCGACACCAGAGAGAAGAAATGAAAATGTTTAATTATTTCGACTGGAACTCAAATCCACAACCTGTCTCGTTTACAGTTACACACTTGTGTCCCTGTAGTAAATTATAAAGAATATAACGATATTTAAATAGAAATTCTCTAATAACCAAATATATAATAACAAACAAACATACGTCCTACGTCAAATGTTTTCATTTAGCCATGTCTTTATTGACCATAACTCCTGTGAAAATATCGTTAAAGTACCCTTCTAGGGTCGCTGAACAATTTGGTTAGAGCCGCAGGTAAATATGGCAGACAGGAATGCTTGATCTCACGTACCTTTGTAGACGCTTATTTAATTAATACGTGTGCACTACGGATAAGAACCCGCTTTGTTGATGTAAAATGTATTATTAAAATGTTAGAAACATTTACGTATATGCTTTTAATTAAATTTTGTCATAATACATTTAGGATGTAGGCCGTAACACGACAGATTGTGGTTGATTCACATGTATTCAGGTGTTAAGGCAAAACGCGGTGTTGATTTCTGCAACTGAACATGTTATGCTTCCAGATTTCAGCGAAGTGTCTTAACACTAGGCTCTCTCTGCTACATGCGGGAGAGACCGAGAAGATGAAATAAGATAGACCCCCAAATATGATTAGAACGTTCAACTTATAAGTGATTCCACTAGATCCTGATAATATAAGCATTAAATTGGTGTTCCTAATCTGTAATTGGCACATGAGCACTTGGCAGTACTGTATCTGGTAATCCAACGATCTCGACTGTCATTCTGCCAAAGGAAATCTGTTCTCAAATTTACTAAGTACCTATCAAGTAGTATATCTGTCAAGTTGAGAAATATGTGACTGTACATACTATGGTTACTGGCTCGATCTCTATCGCGAAAATGTTCATTGCCTTAGACAAAGTACGGTGTTAATATTCACCAACAAATAACCAGTGAGCTAATATAATATAGGAACATAACTTATTCTATCTCGTCTAATCCATCAAAGAAATCTCTTCGAAAATTTACTAAGTATGTATGTAAATTGAAGCTAAGGAGGGTAGTTGCGAAATATGACTGCACACACGATGGTTATTGGTTCATTCTCTATTTCCCTTGAACAAAGACCTAATGGGTTCATAGCATCACACCTTATTTTATCCCAAAATCTAAATAAACGAAAGAGGCGTGAAAGTAAAAAAAAATATGTAAATAGCAACAATGTGACAGTAACAGTTTTACGACCAAGAAATAAAATTAACATTGTCGCAAGACATTATTGTCGCGTGTTTATATTTAATGGAGTTTAACCCAGTGGAGCTTA
>DWGR01003884.1:0-11694 GCA_018247715.1 Heliconius burneyi | reverse complement strand
TTTATTTGATCGAGTAATATAAAAGACGATATTTATGGGGTAATTTTAGAAATGTTTATTTATTTAAATTATTTTGAGAAGAAACTTCTTCAGAGTTACTGAACACTCAGCCTGCTCCCTAAACTACCTCTTAACTTCTAAATGATTGTCCCAATAATCCGTGAGAAAAATTAAATTTGCCCTTGTCGCATTAAAAAGGGGAAAAAGGTTTAGATCTGACGATATCCCTATGGAGGTGTGAAAACCGTTGGGCTGTCATGGTGTGCTCATGCTTAATAAATAACCTTTCTAATCGTATCATGAAAATGGCTGGCTTAGATAAAGCCCTCTCAGCCGGATAGTAAAGCCTGCACCGCAATAACCTTTATTATACTACAAAAAATAATGAAGACTAAAGAAAATACTCACTGCCAAAAATCATCTTTTTATTACTTATATATATTATAGATAGATTTTGATTCTGTTTAATATTGTTTGGTAATGTATGTTTATTTTATTAAGGTTTACGTATATCCCACATATTTCAAAAGAGAGAGAGAGAGAAAATCTAGTGTTGAAACTCTTCCTTATCAGCCTTCTACCCAAGTTTGAGAAATCGGAACTCAACGCCGCATTTTTTTCCTACCAGCGTGGTTAAACAAAAAATATAATACAAACAAAAATAAATGAGAAAATATCCTTTTTCAGATTTCCAAACGTAAATAAAGTGTTACAAGGCTACGGCATGACTGAATCGACACTCGCTGTGACGAGAGACACGTATGAATCAGTGCACACGGCGAAAGGAGTTGGTCGTGTCGTAACCAGCTGTATTGTTAAAGTATATCCTGTTCTAGATCCTTTTTTGCTACTTCAAAATTATCTTAGCTGCTGGTTTAAAATTCAGCAGCTTCAGCAGCTTCCCGCAGCAGGGTAGGCAGATGAAAAAGACTTTTCATTTTCCATCGATGTTTCGAGACGTTGCATGGTGTAACTCAATGACAAAAATATTATCATTTACCCTATGAGATAAGACAATTTTCGGCCTAGGATACAAAAAAAAAAACTGTATAATAAGTGGAAAATAATCTACAGAGTATCTTAACAATAGCTCACTACTTGGATTCCTATATAAAAAATAATAGTAATAAGATATTTTTGTATCTCCACGCTGTATCCCGCTCATAGCGTCCACTTTCCGCCGAATTCTCGAGGTATTGTGTTGAGTCCCTGAACTCAACGCTGCGCTTTAATTCGTTGCCAGAGAGGAAAAACGAAAATTTTAAATATTTCATTTCCTCTAGTGGAAATCGAACTCATAACTGTCGCCTTTACAGTCACATGCTAGTGCCCCTGCACTTATAAAAATAGTAATTATAATTTGTTTAACATATATTTTGAACAGATAATAGACATAAAAACAAAACAACCCTTAGGACCAAATAAACCAGGGGCATTATACATCGGTGGTCCCATGATAATGAAGGGATATGTGGGTAAGGATAAAAGAGAGGACTTCGATGAAGAAGGATTCTTCAAGACCGGTGATGTTGGATACTATGATGAGGAAGGCTACTTCTATATCGTTGATAGATTGAAGGAACTGATCAAATATAAGGGTTATCAGGTGAGTTAGATTATTGTAATAAAGAAACACGCAAAAGCTCCAGAATTCGGCAGAAAGTGGGGATCGGAGTGTCTTAACACTAGGTTTCCACTGCCTACCCTGCTGTGTGCGAGATACAGCGTGAAGCTGATTTCTTTATTTAAAAAAAACACAGTTCAAGTTAGAGTCTGTAAACGGGAAATTGAAATTAAAAATTAAAATTGAATTGGCATGTATATACACTATTTTTTTTTTACAAAATTGACTACAACTAATAAGTTTGTAATGGTTATTCTTATGATATTCCTAAAAGTTGTTAATTGTTGGATTTATCTGTGCTATAAATTGTCACTTTTTTCTAATTTTCATAATTCTTAATACGATTGATTGACTGCCTTATATTTGATATTATTTTCAGCTTGATATATCTTGATCTAGGGAAGCGATTTATTTAAATTTTATTTAGTTCTAACATGTATATTACTTATTACTATTAAATTATGAAAATTAAATTTGAAGGTTGCACCAGCAGAAATAGAAGCACTTCTTCTCCAGCACCCTTCAATAAGAGACGCGGGTGTTGTGGGGGTTCGCCATGAGAGTGGAGGGGAAGCCCCTAGAGCTTACGTTGTCATTCAACCTGGAAGTACCTTGAGTGAAGAGAACGTTAAAAAGTTCGTTGCAGAGAGGGTACGTGTTTTATATTAGTTTTTCTTTGATGATTAGAAGGATATGATTTATTATGAGAGAGATCAGTCACAGCACAAGCGTGTGAATGTAAGCGCGACAGGTTGTTGTTCAATTCTCACTCGAGGAAATGAACTGTTTAATAATTTAATTTCCTCGTTCTGCTAATACGACGAACAGCGGCGTAGAGTTTCGCCACTCAACACGCAATGTCTGCTAAGTTCAATGAAAGTGAGGAACGTAAGTAATGAAGTGTCCCAAGAGGATGGCGTATCTAATGTTAACATTAGGTTCCCAGGTTTCCTCCGCCTACCCTACTATGTGCAGGCTACAGTCTAAAGCTAAAGAAATGGGAATTAGGCTTAGTATATTTAGTAATTGTTATTCGACTTAATAAAATAGAATTTTCCCATTTTAATTATATTTTTTTTGTATATAATATTTTTTTTGTATATAAATTGCCAATTACTAAAATCTTCTTGTTCACCATCATCATCATCATATACTGAAAATTTTTATTGAATCAAAAAAAAACGTGTGCTCCGAACTTTTGCCGTATAATAGGAACAACTTCTTTCTTCTTCGCACTCCATGGATTTACCGTGTGCGTGGGTTGTCCAGGGTGATTGATGTTCGTTGTTGATACGTCATTCTTGTATCAAATCCTTAAAAAAATATATTAAAAATTTACTTTTCCAGTTATCAAACCCGAAGCATCTTCGTGGTGGCGTGCGGTTCATAAACGAAATACCAAAGAATCCCAGTGGAAAAATAATACGCAAGAAACTAATAGAAATGGCTAAAATTAGTAGCAAATTGTGAGTTATCTTGAAATATATGAGGTTTTTCTAAAACAAGTTTTTTATTTATTACTTTTTGCCAATGACATACTAGCTGTCACATCTCTATGTATACAAATCATATTTTTGTAACAGAGAGTAGGTGATATACGCTCTCTGTAACACATTTCCGTTCCCCACTTTTCCCTGAATTCTGGAGGCATGCGTGGTTATGACATTGGTGATTCTATAGGTGATAGGTGGGCAAAACCTATCACCGCGCTATAAATATATAAAAATTCTTAAATATGTGGATACTAAATGAAATTTTATATATCTTTCTATCCCGTTTTTTTCTTTTAATGTACAGAACCTTAAAAACAAAATGTTATACATCAAGTGGCTGCTACTGGGTACTTGTTTATAGAGTCTATATATTATATACTCCTATATTCATATCTATTAATGCTAGATTGATTTATATAACCAGTAGTTTCTAGGATATCATTCATTAAATATTAAACCTACTTTCCTCAAGAGAGAAATTTTAATGAGCTATATTATTTGAAGTAATGCTTATTATTTATCGACTATAACTGTGCAATGAAATATGAATTATTATTCTGTTACAGTATAAGTTTAAATACTAAGCTAACGGGATTAGGTTTAATCTACATATATTATACGGCAATCCTCATGTTGTTTCCCAATCGAAACGTATGTTGTTTAAATATGTATGTAATAGTAATTACGAGGCCTGATGGCGCAGGGGCATTTATGGACTGTTAGGTTAGGTTCGATTCTCACTTGGGGAAGGAAATATTTTGTATTTTCATTTCGTCGCTACAGAAGCGTAGGAAAAGGATCAGAGTAAGACACTCCGTTCTCCACCTTCCACTCAACCTCGAGCCTCGGCCTACAGCCATTATATTTGGTTTTTAATGTGGGCCGATCCCGGCGGCACTGCAATGCCGGGCCGACCCGTGACAGGAGTGGAGCGAGCCCCGAACATCCCGTCAGCTTCCAAAAATCAGTTTAATATACTGGTCCCGCTGTGCGGAAACTTTCAGATATTAAGCTGAAAAGAACAGATACTACACTTTGATCTTAGCCAGAAGGCCGAGAAGCGATAAACATTTTACAGAAAACGGGGGTCGTCACTAAACTGTAGAAAATCTTGCCAGCGCGATTCAGAAACAGGCCGAACATGTACAGCGCCATCTGTTGAGCGAGCTTGAAATGTTCCATATGTGCTGTATATCACATACGGAACATACGATAGGAACGAAAAATAAAGATAAGCTTGTTACGCCAAGTTTTCGCCTCCAGAAAGTTAATAAATCTTTTATGTGACTCTTTTATGTTTTTTTTACTTGTTGAGTCCTTGAACTCAACACTCAATGTGAAACCCAACGCCACTGCTTATCATAGTAAAAATAATCCATTCTTAATATTAATTTGATTATATATAAAGTCTGACACTGTCTTATTTCGCCACGATGTCCTCAAATGGAGTTAAATATATATATAAAAAAACCAAATGTTGATTAAGTAATGTTAAAAGCTTAAGATTTCTTAAGATCCTTTTGAGAATGATTGGATTTTCCAAATGTTTTTAAGGCCATTTGTTTATATAGGTATCTTATAAAATGATAGATATAACCTTTTCGAGGCGTGTTTAATATTTACCGGCATGACGTAGTGGGGCAGTATCTGACTGTGATCCCGATGGTGGTAGGTTCGATCTCAAAACAGGATAATTATCTAAGTTTCTCCTGCCTCTGTGAACTTTGCTGTGAGGGAACCATTTTAAAAGTCCATTCATACAATTTTAATACAACTTTCTTGTGTAACCTAGTTGGAATATGTCACATTTAACTAAAGAGGGGTCATCACGATTGTACTTTTACTTTTCGCCAAATTTATTAACGAGACACATACCTACATATAAAACATAAATACAAACGTAGCATGGAAGTCTAAATACATCATCATAGTCAAATATTATCCATTTCTCATAATATCACATACACAAGCACATTAAATCTATTCTATTATGTGTGCTCCTTCACTGAAAGTCGGTTAAGAGTCATATTTATTGTTACCGCTTTAAGAGCGCCACTTCGATTATTATTGACCAATACAATTAGGCAGTTCTATGCAGCTTTAAAACAGTTATGTAAACATCACAAAAGTTGGTCCAAGTCGAGTTTTTCGTCACTACCTCGTCGCCTCCACGAGAGACCACTTTCGCTTTTGGTACACGTTAAATTACGAGTGATTTATAATAATTGAGTGCTTATCTTTTCTAAATTACTTTAAAAAGTGAAAATAATATAATTTATTTGGACATTTGGACTAGTTTGGATGTTAGACATGAGTTTACCAGTTTTTCTTATTATTATTGCGTTACAAAGTGTTTTCTGTGAAGATGTTATCAATGATAACCTATATGATTCAAAAAATTTAGTTCATGATCGAAATTCAGCTCTCGTAAGACTTATAAACGAACAAAAGTTTAACAATGAAGTAGTAAGAAACGCCGGTAAAGACGTTGATGTTGTTAACTCTTATGAAGACATTACAATCTTAGATGACGATGGACAGTTAAAAAGTTTGAAATTTAAATCAGCAAGACTTAAAGTGCCTGAGTTGAGTAACTTGATAAGTACCAGTGACAGTGTTAGTGACAATGATGGTGATAGTGGACCGGACAATAAAGATGTTAGTGTGCAGCAGTCAAAATTCTTCGATGAACTTGGATGTAAGTGATTTTCATGTCTTTATCTATATTAATATGTTGAAGTGTTTGTTTGGTATACTTAATCTCAAGAAGTACAGGTTAAAATTGAAAAAATATTTTATGCGCTTAAAAGAAAAGTCTTTTAGGGTATTTAGACTATATATTATACATTGTTTAATTTTAATCTAGCCCACTTTACCTTTGGTTAAGATTATCTCCCGCATTTAGATTGCCTGTCATAGACTTTGTGAAACAAAGATTTTGATAAAGATTTCAAATAAAAATCAAATCATATCAGCTTCACGCTATATCCCGCACACAGCAGGGTAGGCAGAGGGAACCCAGTGTTAAGACACTCCATTCCCTACTTTCTGCTGTATTCTGGAGGTGGATTGCGTGTTGTGTGGCAGAACTCAACGCCGCACTTTGCCTCGATGCCAGAGCGAAGAAATAAAAATATTAATTTAAATAAATATTTCATCTTCTCGAGTGGGGATCGAACCCACAACCAGTCGGTTTTACAGTGACGCCTTTTGCCCCTGCGCCACGACTGGCCTCGAACTTCATACTTAACTACTTAGAGATCATCATCAATAACCATATACTTAAATATACGTATTTGTCTTCAACATACCCCCATTTATTTGGACGGAAAGCGTGACACTCTGACGGCCACTGTACGCTACTTGCCCTTGATTGGGTGTGAATTATAGAAATAACTGTTTTTCTTGGTATTTTTGTTGTTACCTCCTTTTTTATGTATAATCTGCATTTAAAATTGGGTTAAGAAGAGACAGATAACTGTCTTGAATCATGGATTTTGTTATTTTTATAAAATTGAAAGAAATAGGTAGGTAGATACATTAAATTAACGTGCCTATATTGTGTACAAGAATATCTGATCTTGTTTTAATCTAATTTTAGCTAAAGAAACATACAAATTACACATACAATTAAAATATTAAAATAATTAGATATTCTATTATAATTTCCTTTAAAAAAGAACAACTCCACATTCATTTTCATATAGCATTAAGCCATCTTTTATCGAGAATTGGGCGGAAATAAAGGAACGGATAAAAACGGAGAAATAAAGGAACGAAGCAAAAGACAAGAAAAAATACCAGACCATAACATCCCAGGAAGCTATATATTACTCACATAATATGTATATTATCGGCGATATTAGGATTCTTAATTTTGATCGAATGCCCTAATATGCAATGCTACCATGGAAATACTTAAAAAAGTTTTTTATGTTCAACTTAATTTATTTAGTACTTAGCCTTTGACAGTAAAAGCGACACATGTGGTTTCGATATCCACTTGAATAAATTAGCATTTCTTGGGTCTCATAAGAAAACAACGCACGCAATTGGATTTCGCTACTCTACGTATAATATCTCCATAATTGAGCAGAAGGTGTGGGATGAAGTCTATAGCTATGTTCCCTCTGCGTATCATATGACATATACAGCGTGACCTGCTATATACAGCGTGAAACTAAATTAACGTTTCTGTCATGCATGCCTATGAATACTTTGCGGAAGGAGTAGAAACAAATGATAATTAATTTTTCACTTAATTTTCTGCCTCATCAAATATATTTTCATATATTTGACAAGAGAAGCGAAATATATTTGTCATCTATTTCGGAATCGGCAGTCCCATTTCAGTGCGAGATTATACACAACTACAAAATGACTACCAACTCACTATCACGAAAACGTGATGAGAATATTACAAAAAGATATCAATCTTCCAACACATAGCATTATCTTCCAACATCTTCCAACAAAAGTAACAAAATCACCAACTTTCTACTTGTTATGTTATCGTGTATAATGTTAATCGTTAATAGTTTTGTAATCTTACGACAGAGAGAAAGTCCGAGCACGAGTCCGAGTCCGCTTCAGGTGTTAGTCATCGTGTGAGTTAACCAACCTTGACAGAAGATTATGTAGTACGCCTGTAGGCCTATAGGCCAAGTTGGTATTTGGTTAGACTGCTAAACTAGAGGCGGTAGGTTCTGTACAAAGAGAATTTTATGATTTTTTTTTTATTGCTTGATGCTGTATCCCACACAGCAGGGTCGGCGAAAGGAACCTAATGTTAAGAAACACCATTTCCCATTTTACGCCAAAATTCTGGAGACATAGAGTGTTGAGTGGGAGAACTTCATTTCCTCGTGATAGTGATAATCGATCTCAACTGTCGCATTTACATATTACGCATTTACATTAAGAGGCAGCCGTCGCACAGTGGCACAGGGACACAAGACTGCGACTATCAACGTGGCGGATGTGAATGAAATATTATTTTTTTCGCTGTGGTGACGTTAAGTTCTGCTCAGTTAAGTGCTAGTTAAGTGCTGCAGTACTCAAGAAGCAATGCATATTGAATGCGCAAATGACAACATAGTGTTTTAACACCTGTTTGACCTGTTACCTGCAGCTGAACGTTCTAACGGCACAGTACGTCACAAACTTAAATATTATCTACACCACCTGGATACGTGGCACTCCACTACTGTGTAGGAACTGTGTGTAATATAGGTTTCGTAGAAATTTCCTTCCACGCGCCACGGAACTGTCGAATGGCCTACCAGCCTGGCCTGGCAGGGTTTCCAGGTCGATATGACATGAATATCTTCAAAAAGCGTATCTATCTACACCTTAAAAGCCGACAACGCACCTGTAGCTTCTCTGGTGTTACATGGTGTCGTGGGTGGTGGTTTGCTTCGTCCTTTTCCCATAAAAAATAATAACACTACTTCCTCACCCAATCTTGTTATGTGCGAGATACGGCATAAAGCTAAACAAAAATATACATAGAGCACTAGCACAGCGTCTAATCTGGGATACCTACGATCTTCTAAGCCCGGGTAAAATAAAACGCGATGTAAGGTTGTTTAGCAGCTAGCTAGGTTTTCAGGTTTTGTCTGCCTAGGGTAGGCAGAGAGAACCTGCAAAATAAAAAGTTTTGTGTGAGTATAAAGTAATCAGTCGAAGCATTCGCGAGCTATAACTGATCAAACATAAATATTTATTTAACCAAACTCTTCTAAAACTCAAACCTAGTTCCACATAACTGAAATGCTAATTGCATCGTAACATACAAAACTAGATCGGAAGTAGTTCTTGATTGTAAATCAAAAAGTAAAACCGGCGGCTTTCGAGCTCTCGCCGTAGACAGATACCTCTCTCTGGCGCCGCCAGCTGTTGAGAACAGTTTTGATTAGTTCTGGATTGTGATTTTTTTTTATTTACTTTACAGTATGCGGTGGGACAGCGAATGAATAACTGTAAACAAGTTTTTTGTAGTCTGATTCCATCTCACTTTTTCATATAAAATTTATAAAAGCGTAATATGTGTATGAGAGTGAGAAAAATCTGTTTTAGCAAATATTATATTATATGTTCTTCATAATAAACAAGAAATACAAGATAACAAAAATAGTGTTGACATTTTCTTATATTTGTTTCTTGCTCTTCTCTTTGTGTTCTTCTATAAGGTAAAGATGGTAAAGCTAAAAAAATATTATCATTATTATTGATAATTTAAGACGTATTTACTTTCGCCAAATATTTTTATAGATAAAAAATAAAAACAAATATTAGTAAAAAGGTTGACAGTACTGCAATATGATTGTATCGTCACATAAGCAACAGTAGCGCGAGTGATCTAAATAATAATACACGCGTATAAAATAATACTTAAATAAATATAGAATAATATAAAAAAATAATATAAAATATATATAAAAAAATGCATGTGTCTTGTTTGTCTGGTAACATAATAATCATACGTGGTAGTGTTAAAATAAATATAAATTAAATTTGTTAGTGGTAAGTCTAGAAACTGTTTAAGAAATACTGTTTTTAAGCCGTTTTGTATCTAAATTATATTCTTACATTGTTTATTAATATATAAAATGTTTTTTCAATTAATATCAGTGACTTGAAACATTAAAAAAAATAAAGAAGTTATAAAATAAATTTATTATATAACATTTATAAAGTAGGTTCACTAAAGCAATCAAATTTGTAATCAAAATTTTGATTTTAAATATAGTCTAAGCCTCAGTCCTAAATAAACTCCATCCATTAGGCCTGTGCGGCAATGAGACATCGTCTTCCTATAAGCGCGATGGTTATAGGTTAATGGTTATAGGGAAATTTACTGTTAATTAAGATGCGTTTGAGTTTCACCTCTAGTTTCTTGAGTTTAACAGACTTGAGTTTGGGCGTAAAACGGAGTGTCTGTGACTAGTATCAAATAGGCTTTCTCCGTCTACCCTGCTAGGATGGATAAAGCTGATATAAAAAGTACAGTTAAGGACAGTCTTGGTGCAGACACATAAGTGTGCGAATACACGATAGGTTGTATATTCGATTCCCATCGGAGACAATGAAATATTTAATATTGTAATTTCTTCGTTTTGGTAACGAGGTAAACAGCAGCGTTGAGTTCCGCCACTCAGCACGCAATGCATGAACACATGACGAATTTTTCAATGTATAAATTTGTATATATAAAACTTTTTCTTAACTGAATGATTGACTGTGATGGACAGACAATGTACAGCCCAAATTACGCGCTAGGTAGAGCGCTGAAATTCGCTACGTAACCTATATTTAGGAAGTATAGAAGAACACTTAGAAAGAAATTTCTAAAATTCCTACGAAAACTGGAAAGATATGGCTTTTTATTTTTAATACTTTACGAAAACGTTGTTGCAAGCAGATATCGACAATAGCTTCACTATATCTATCCAAATTTAGTGAAAATAACCTGAACACAGAGCGCGGCGTTGAGTTCCGCCATTCAATACTCAATGCCTCCGGAATCGAAAGTGGGTAACAGAGTGCCTTAACACCAGGTTCCCTCAGCCTAACCTGCTGTGTGCTAATTACAGCGTGATGCTTAAAAAAAAATAAAAGAATTGGTTATGTTGACATTGATTGTTCCTTCCTTTCTAAGTTATTTGAACATGTGAAGATTTCGAATTTCCGTATAGAACCACCACCACCATGACACCATGGGAATCAGTGCGTGGCGTCAAAGACTGACGTTATGCATGTCATTTGTAACTATTGCAGAAGCACTTTTGCATACCGGATGTTGAGTTTCGCAATATCGTACAATATTTTTCGTCGAGATACTCTTTAAAATCTTCTGTATTTTCTTTTCTTTTTTGTAGTTATTTAGAAGACTGGGTGTTACCTTTTTTTTTTGTAATTTATTTTTGTTTTGCTACCTGCAACATAACGATTTTGTGATGTGTTGAGCTTTGAGTACCTTAGAAATCATAAACACGACTGTTCCTGCAATTTCAACGAGATTATACGGGCACTGCAAACGCTTAGTAAAGCGCTACTTTGAGCGCGCAGGTTCGCACGCAAATCCCCTCATTTTTAATGCGTGTGATTACACCCCTATCGCGCTCCCCAGATGTAGAAGCCCGCATGTACTACTAGTCACACGACACAAACACCGTCATTGACGGAATCGACGAAGAAGTCCAGCTTATTCAACGGCTCGGTCACGTCTCGGCGCGGTCAGGCCCAGCGGTTAGGGACTGTTAGCTCCCTTAGATTTGTCTAATTTGTACCCAGTTGCGGCTTCATGTCGCGGCTGGTTTGCTTAGCATAGGTGAAATCCCAGTCCGCTCGATGGCCGCAAGCCAAGGTTCGAGTCCCGCAGGAGGCGCCCTTACAGTCGTCGACTTCTTCACAGGCAGCCACTTAGTGCTTGCATTTCTTCAGGGACGGAGTACCCTCTTCCCTACCGAGATTATTGGATTGTAACCATCATTAATTAAAATTCAATAATTGTATGCAGAAGGATCTTAACTTAAAAATATGTATATCATCGAAAGAATGTAGTTCTCGACTCAA
>DWGR01003883.1:0-11694 GCA_018247715.1 Heliconius burneyi | reverse complement strand
TAGTAACCGAAGTAGAGACAGAAAGGTTTGGAGTTTCGCGCTTAATTTCCCAGTTGTAATGCAAATGACGTCAACGAGTATATTCTCGTACTGTAGCTTAAATTCGTTACTATTTATGGGTTTCTATGTTTGTCGGTCGCTAACTTCTTGATAGAGTGTATTATTAGATGGGTAAATTGCGATTGAGGCCCATGCATGCCCCCGGTGATAAACGTGACTGTAAGCGTGACGGCTGTGGGTTCCCAATTCCCACTCGAGTGGATGAAATAATTCATATTTTCAATCTGGTTGGTTTGGCTCTCTGCTTTGCGCTTTCGAAAGGAAGCAAAGTGTGGTGTTGAGTTTCACCGCTCAACACTCCACGCCTCGAGAATTTGGCGGAAAGTGGGAAATGGAAGTGTCTTAATGGAAATGAAGTGGCTTACCATAAGGATCTTAGGTTTTCTCTATCTACCCTACTGTGTGAAGGATACAATGTGAGCCTGAAAATAGAATATAAGTGGTGGAGGCACAATGGCTGGCTAAAATGATGCGTAATTAGGTACACGTGTACTCGTACTGGTCTTTATTAGCTACGAGTATACTATACTATACTAGTATACGTAATGGATAAGATTTATTCTAATCAATATTAAAAAAAATTTCAAAAGATGATTAAAAATATCTCTAATTTCTAATTAAATCAACATTTAAAAAATATATAAATAGTAAAAAAAAAACGAAAAATTATTTTCTACATCAAGAGCTATAAGTGCTATGCAATATACTTGGGGCTTTAAGATATATGAGCCTAAACTTGAGTAGTTTACTCTCTGATAAAATTCGCTAACCATATCCCGATCATGACACCATCACCAGGTCAGCTCGATGATATCATATTACTGCGTTGTTACCTGATCTTCTGATATTTGGGCAACTTGGCGACTATTAAAATTTGGCGAAAATTCAGTTTCTTAGATTTTATTACAGCTTGACCTAATAATAAATGTGGGTTGAAAATATTAAAGAACCTCCCTGTTAAGCTGTACCAAGCACAAAGTTTGCACTTCCACGCTACGCAAATAGGAAGGCCCATAAAATACAAGTTGATATATAAACCGAACAATTGGCCGCACAGTACAGTTCAGTACGGCACCTACAATTTCCCACAGACACCATTTTCCTTTGCGTTATTGCTTCGAATGCGGGTGACAAATCACTAGACTACAGTTGCATGTTACTTGAAATACTGTTATTCTAATGGTAGAGATTTATTTGTTTGTTTTCTTTTTTTTTAATTTCACGCTGTATCCCGTATTAAGCAGGTTTTAGGAGAAACTGCGTATTTGTTTACGAAACCCAACATATTTCGTCATCAGAGTCTTCAGAGTTTATGAGTTACTCAGATACATTATGCTATGTCGAGTTGGAATCGAACCCTAAACCATCACTTATATAAAAACGCTGAATAATAAATTAGTTACAATATAACAATGTTCTTTCTAATTTATACTGGACCTTTTATTTATTCATACAATTCAACTTCAATCGGCTTTTAATAAATATTTATTGGTGAACTAATTTATTCAATTAGAGAATTCCTTTTGAAATATGATTAAATCAAATAATTGTATTCGTTTTTATTATTTATGGTAATAAGAAAGTAATCGCTCATTTAGAAAAATATTTAATACAATATTGCAAATTAATAAAGTAAAGTGAATGAGAGACTTCCGTTGATCTTCATGATACTCACAGTATCGATGATACTGGAGGAAAGTTACCTAAAAAACCTGAGAGAGACCGTAGAGATTTGTATTCAGCCTTTCTTACACCTAGACCGCAATATAGTTGAACAGTGAACATAATGCTTGTAGGTATATGGTTCCTGCTTGGGCAAATTTAATATTTTTGTGTTTACGCTCCATCTATGCTTTTCAAGATAAAGTACAGTGTTGAGCTCTGGAACTCAAAACATTTTTTTTAGCTCTCCTTTTTTTTGCATCCACGTAACATAAGTAGCCTACTAACTAGTCTAAGATACTCAGATCCCCGTTAATCTATTACGTTCCATACCTTCTGTGGAACTCCTAAGGCATTACGTGTTCAGTGGCGGAGCTCAACACCGCGATTGGCCTCGTAACTAGCGCGAGGAGAACACCTTTGTCTTGTTCACACACGTTATCTTGATACTAGGTTGACTCTGTCTACATGATGTATACAGTGTGTAATTATTATATTTTTTTCAATATAAAAAAAATCACTCTAAAACAAAAGATAATATACGTATATTTATAGACTATAAAACGTTCTAGCTATTAATCCGATATGGTTCTAACAGTGAAGCGTACATAAAAAGAAATAGGATTGTGTGAAATTTTCCTCTATTATCGTCCAACCATTTTCTGAACTCAGTATCGTAACCCGAAACCTTTGTTTTATTCTTATCAGTTTTCAAACTTCTCAAGTAGCCCCCGATGAGTAGAAAAACTTTATGACGATGTATAAAAAAATGTACGAGTATATGAGAGGTCATTGTGGCGCCGGGGCACAAGCGTGCGACCGCCAACACGACTGCTGTTGGTTCAATTCCTACTCGAGGAAATTAAATATTTAATATCTTCATTTTCTCTCTCTGTTTCGTTCATCTACACGCAGAATGCCTCGAGATTTCGGCAACGGAAGTGTCTTAATGGCAATTAAGTGTCTTTCTTATTGTGGCTACTCTGCCATGTGTGGGATACAGCGGGAAGCTAAAAAAAGTAGCTCCACGTCTTCGTTCCTAGCAGAGTATATATTTCAAAGACACTATTTAGTCTAAATATACATACATGCAATTGCACATAAAAACGAAGAAACTAATTTAAAAAAATGTTTAAGGAAATGACAAATGCATACAGATCTTTACCAAAATTATTCAGAAATAACTGCAGTTAAATTAACACTTCTAATTAAATATTACTAGCTTCACATTTTTCATTAGTTTCAAATAGACGTATGAGCATGTACGTAAGTAAGGTAAATACGGTATTGAGTTCTGCCACTCAATAAGAGATGCCTCTAAAATTAAACGGATAGTGGGTAATAAAAGTATCTTAAAGAAATTGGATTATCTTAACGTTAGCTAAAGTAAATTGTAGTGTTTGTTAAGTTACAGTTAGTCACTGTGCTGCTCCATCACAAGAAGCTGGATGAAATTAAAAGTAAATATTCATCTACCTTCCAAACCCAATTTTTCACAAAATCCCCTTATTATCATATTAAATTTCATCATCCCGATTGCTAATATCAGATTGGCGTCATGTTAAGGAAAACACTAAGCAGTAAAATCTTTCAGGCCACACATAATTGGCACGAATAAAACATTTCAGACGTTTCCCGCAGCTTAGTGTGAGTTAATGGAATAGCTCGGCTGCTTATTAGAGTAATGCTGAAAAACTTTTCGACTTAAGTGCAGGAGCGTTCACCAGTCAAAGTGAAAGATTGCCTTCGCTAAAGGAAACACTTGATATACTATAAGGCTTGTGTATTTCGTATGTGTAGTTTGTTTGTTTTTTAAGCTTGGTAAACTTACTTTTAATGCAGTTTATCTTATTATTTTGTTAAGTAAATGCATAGATTTTTTAAAATATAAATATAAAAATTCAGTTTTCTGCTTCAGTCTTGATTAAGTAAGGACTAAATACATTTAAATTACAAAAGACTGTAAACCTGTTTCTTTTTTTAGCAGCAGTGTCGGCAGAGGGAACCTTATGTAAAATTTTCATTTTACCTCTACTAGGTTTCCTCGTTCCTTATTTTCTGTCCAATTATCGAGAAATTGCGTGTTCAGTTCATCGCCGAGTACTTGTAGGATATTAACAATACAATGGTTTTCGGAAATTGTATCTCATATTTACTAACTATCAGTTATATTGAAATTTGAAAGTTAGCTAACAAATTGAATAGCAACGTAACAAGATAAACAAGAATTCCTAAACTAAAATTCGAATTCAAAACTTTTCCTTTAGAAACTGATAATCAAGTTCTACGAAGTAGAATATAATATGTTATTTTCGATTAATTACTATAAAATATATGAATAGAATTTTTTAACATGCCGGCATTTGAACCGGCATTTCTTGTAAATCCTTCAAGCATTCCGAACACTACACCTACGTGTGTTTGTTATTTTTTATCGCAGCTTCACGCTGTATCTCGCACATAGCCGGGTAGCGGGAAAATGGGATCTTTATGTTAAGACACTCCGTTCCGTTTTCATTTTCGTCCGCCATTTGTTTTTTTAATTAAATGTATTTATTTTCTATATTTATACTATTAAAATTTATCATCGACTTCTCCTTTATTATGAACTAAATCTTAACATTGTAAATTAAATTAAGTTCTTGAGGAACGACAAGTTGGAACGATAATATGGCAAGTGACGTCATATGTAGCTAGTAGTACCATTTATGTATATGATTTCTTTATAATATAATTTCGTTAAATGGCGTCCACTCGGCGCCTTGGCTATTTACAAGCCCGAAGAAATGATAGAAAAATAATAAACCTGAGTGGGACTTGAACGGATTATCGTCGTGTCGGCCACCCTTTGTGCTCTTGTGCAACAAAAACCTCTTTAATTATTTCCCTAAATGTAAATCGAACCTACAAACATCGTATAGTATTTCAACTCTACAGTACTAGAATTAGAAAAAAAATCAGCTTTACGCTGTGTCGCACTGAGCATGGTAACATAGGCAAAGGAAACCAGTGCTAAGACACTCCGTTCCTCACTTTCTGCCGAATTTAGGACGCATTGCGTGTTAACTGGCAGAACTCAACGCCATGCTTATCCTCGACATCAGAGCGAAGAAATGGAAATGAATGAGGATCGAACCGACAACCGTCGCGTTACAGTCACACCGTTGTGCCGCTGCGCCACGACGGCCTCAGAATAAACTACTTAATTACTATGAATATTTAGATACTTAGCGGAAGCTAGTATGTTCTCAGGATATTACGTTCACAGTCTTCTTAAGTAGCGCAGCATTATCGAGCTTTACTCTAAACAGTGACGATACATATTATGATGCGGATGTTGAGCAAACTAATAAATTTTACTTTATAATATAAAGCAGCGATTTGTTCATTATAACAATTATTTAGATTTATTTTTATCTGCACGCTGTATTCCCCAATAGCAGGATAAACAGCTGGAAACTGGGAACCTAGTTTGAATATAATCCGTTTCCAGTAAGACACTTTCGTTACCCACTTTACTCTGAATTCCTGCATTGCGTGACGTAACAGCATTCCGCGCCTTGCCTCGAAACAAAAGCGAAAAGATGAATGTATTAAATACTAGCGACCCGCCCGCGGCTCTGCCCGCTTGATTAAATACACAGAATTGACTGAAAATTATAATGACTTCTAATATGTTTTTTCACGACAATATCGTAATTTCTAAAAGAAATGTTGATACTTGATATTTACAATAATACTAGCGGACCCGGACGCGGCTTTGCCCGCTTGAACTGTATATTGAACTGAATATTTATTAATTATATCTATGAAATTATTTTCAATTATCAATAGAATTAATAAGAAAATATAGATACCAAAGCGCAGAAATGGAAATATAAATAAATAATTCACTTCCTCGAGTAGGTATCGAACCCACAACCGTCGCGTTACAGTCACACCCTTGTGCCGCTGCGCCACGATAGCCTCAAGGAGAAAACTACATGCTTATAAACGTACACTTTTTTAATATATAGTTATTACAAAGTACACGTAAAAAGGATGTTTCAAACATTTGTATATGCTCGTAGATTTATTTCAAACGACCGAACCGAAGAATTAAAAAAATCAACGATTTGAAGATCAAGTCGTCGTTTTCATCAGTGTGTTGAACTAATTTCGACTTAAGCCATTGAATATAATATAGCAATCTGAATATAATGTACGACGCCTTGCATCTTTACATAGAAAAAAAATGCCATAAAATTTCGCAGGCAAACTAATACCTTGAGTTCATTCAAACGACGATATTTTTTAAAAAAAACCGATTTTGATGAAACTAATTTAAGATGTTAAGGTGAGTTAAAACAAAGCAATTGGTGAAAGTTTGAAGTTTATCGGTTCAGTATTTTCAGAGATGTGCGTGACCATACCTACAGACAAACAGACAGACAAGAAATTAAAATATATATATTTTTGCTTTCTATTATTCTTTTTAAGTATCCCTCTATTCATTTCAGTCAAAAATATTCAATGTACAGACAAAATATTTTTACTGTTTTATTATATATGTATAGAGATTTCATTTCCCCGAATTGGAGTCGAACCCACAACCGTGCTTTATAGATATACAATTGTGCTTCTGTACTATAACAGCCTACAATTAATAGACAGACAGATAGTAAAGTAACCCGATAAGGGTTTTCTACGAGGTAATGAACCATGAAAATTAAGTCACGATTCACTAACCTTCCTCTGCCTTCTCAATACGTAAAAATATACAAAATATTATATCAATTTAAACAGTAATATAATTGAGGCTCATTATAGCGCATAGCCATACAAGCTTGTGACTTTTAACGCGACAGACTTATGGGTTCGATTCCCTCTCGAGGAAAATTAATATTTACTCGATTGAGGCAAAGCGCGTCATTAAGTTGAGCCACTCAACAAGTAACGCCTCCAAAATTCGGCGGAAAGTGGTGACCGGAAGTGTTTTAATGGAAACGGAGTATATTAACTAGGTTCCTAGATTCCCCCTTCATAACCTGCATTGTGCGAAATATGGGGGGAACCTAGAAAAAAAATATATGTTAATTATTGTTATTTCAACATTTCAAACGTGTTTACAATTACACTCACTCGTATATGGGTTAACAACACTTCAAATTTTTATATACGTTTCAAAAAATCTTTAAATTAAAATGTTTTATTCGTACACTGTATATGGCATATAGGTCGGTCCCAGTGTCAATGTAGAGCGTGAAACATAAAGGTTCCTTTTTAATCATTCTATATAAAAAAATATGTTGCCAGTGTTTTTTAGCCTCGCTGAATTCTACATATACTTGTAACAAAGTAAACAGGCAGCTACTACTATAGCATTTCTTTCCCTATTTTCTGCTAAATCTCCGTTTACGGAACTCAACGCCGGCGATTTTTGTTTTCTTTTTTAGAGCAAGGAAATTATGATAATTTGTTCACCCGGGCTTAAATCGAACGTACAGCCGTCACATCATGCTTATAGAAAGATGCATTGCCTCAAAGGCCTCGAGATTGGATTCCCAGTCGGATATTATTGTTAAAGGAGAAAATAGATTTATACGATAATATAAAAGATCATTATGACAATATGTACATAAGTGGATCGCCAGCTTTTTCACTGGGCGCAGCATGAAGGTAGCTGTCGATGGTTTCTGCTCCAAACTTATGCCCGTGAACGCTGCGCTACACTGTTTCTTCTGCATATCAATAACATGTTAGAGGATTTTAGCATTCGTTGCTATGCGGATGATAGCGGGTTGGACGCTGTTTTCTCCGGCCGCGCAAATCTTACTCGAGAAAATGCTGAACCGTGCTGAAATAAGCTTATGTCTTCTGTTGCGACTTCCCTCAAGAATGTATCTTCATGGGGTGAAAGGAACTTGGTTCAATTTAACCCCCAGAAGACACAAGTTTGCGCGTTAACCACTAAGAAAACTCCATTTATCGTGTCGCCAGTCTTTCAGAACACACCTCTTACAGCCGCGCCCAGCATCAGCATATTGGGCCTTAATGTGTAATTCGAGTGACTACTATGTTTCGAGTCAATCATAAAAAATAAAAATCAAACATAAAAAATACATTTATGTTTGATTATGTATAGTTATATACATTTACATCCATTTACATATTATTTATATGCATTTAGATACATTTATTTTGTTTATGTATGTTAAATATAAGCTAGTACATACTTTATTTTGTTTTCTTTTCTTTTACCTTTTCAATAATAGAATATTTTTCAGCTTTACGCAAATAGAAGGATAGATAGAGGGGACATAGTGTTAAGACAATCCGTTCCCCAATATCCACCGAATTTTGGATACATTGCGGATTGCGTATTGATTGGCGAAACTCAACACCGCAATCTTTGCCTTGCTACCAGAAGGAAGAATTGCAAATGTTAATAAAGAATAAAATATTCCCTCGAGTGAGAATCAAATCCACAACCATCGCGTTTGCAGTCACACGCTTGAGTCACTGGGCAACGAAGGGCTTATTTGCAAAGTACAAGTGAAAACTAAGCACAACCAAAGGCAAAAGCTAGTTAATATTAATAAAATTGGAAAAGGCTTGGCTTGGCTATATCATTTATCCCTAATGACGCTTGTATCGATATTGAATCGGATTCATTTTGATTAACGATGTATTCGTTAATCGGAACTCCATTAATGACTCGATACTGAGTAATGGATGGGATCAAATCGCGTGCGAAAGGCGAATGATAAGGATACAATATTGCGAAGTTAGTGTGATTGTTGCGTATACGATGACCGGCTATGGGTGTTTGTTTGGAAAGTATACTTTGATTTAATGTTTTTTTGTTTTATAAAAAGAGAAGAATGATAATGATAACTCAGAAAAAAATTCTGACCTTATTCTTTTTGGCATTCAAGATGTAGTGATTAAAATAACCAAAGAATTAAGCATATGATATAATTATATACAGCTTCACGCTGTATGCCGTAGGAACCTAGTGTTAAAGCACTTTGTTTCCCACTTTCCGTCCAAATTTTCGAAGCTTTGCGGGTTGAGTGGCGGAACTCAACGCCGGGCTTTTGCCTTGGTACCAGAGCGAAAAAAGAAAAATATTAATAAATTATAATTCATCCCCCGAATGCGGATTGAAGCTACAACCGCCGAGTTACAGTTACACCCGTCTACCAAGGCGGCCTCATAATGTGCCTAAAATAATTAAAAAACATATTTTAACTCTTTTTAGGTACTTGTTAGTATGATATGGAAATCAATTTACAATAATATGAAAAAAAATATAAAGAAATTAATGAAAACAAAAACACGATTAATTATACCACCCTTTAGGAACATTTAATTTTAATTACGAACAAATCAAAATCTACAACAGTTCTCATTGACCTACATTTAGGAAATTCGCTAAGTGCTTAAATTTTGTATTTTAGTACAAATAAAGAATGATTGGTGCGGTCTTGGCGTAGCGGCAAGCTTCTCGTTGTAAATGTCTTGATTGTGGGTTCCATATCTAGGTAAAATACATTATTTTCTTTGCCTCGCTCTGGTAACACAACAAACTTCAGCATAGAGTTTCGCTACTCAACTTACAATGTGTCCAAAACTTAAATGTGCTCCATGCACAGTTCAGTTTTGGACGGCGCAGTATCTGCTACATGAGGGATAAAGCATGAAGCTAAAAAATTATTATTTATAGTCTCATATTTTCAAGCTTTACTTCAATGGGCATTCGAGGTCATCATGCGTCACTTGGCAATTTACGAATAATATGAAAAAAAAAACCAATTATTCTTGAATGATGGTTTTACTTAAAATAACTATCTTATGGCACATATGGAGCGGCGAAGTTGCAGTAGTTGTAAGTTTACATACATAACTAAATAAATATTTGAATTAAACATTTTTTAAAAAGGGTTGAAATTTTATTTTGAAGTAGATTCTTAGCTTCACTTACATTAAGTATTCTTATAATAAACTCTTAGAATCTATATGGCATATTTCAATTATTAAAAGAAATCTAACATTATTATTATAATAGACCGAGATCCCAGGGCCCCCAGACCTATGTTATTTCTGCAAAGCTGAATTTTTGAGGCTTAATTGTCTAATATTTTTGAGGCTTAATTGTATAAAACTATATGTATATTCTTTAACTTAAAAGTGACGCCGACTTAAGGTATACCCGAACAGCTACGTTGAAGTACAAACTCTCGTTTTTAAATATGTTTTGAAGAATAATGTAAACAATGTTTATTTATTATTAACAGACCCTTACAGATTTCGAGGGCCTTTACTCCTGTCAGACGTCCTTAAGTTTGCTTAAAATTGGGGCAAATGACGTTAAACTATCTAGCTTTTATTATTATTTACGGACTATTTTAAGACTCCTCATAAGCACCCAAACCAAGCCGATGAGTTTCAAGTTGGCAAGTGAGTAGGCATACTGTTTTCCCTACATATTAGAGTAAAAGTCCTCAAAATTTCAGCTTTGCTAAAATGACGTAGGTCTGGCAACTCTGGGGTCTTGGGCTATAATATTTAAGACAGTATGTGATGGTTAAGTGAGTTTAATTTCTACTCGAAGGTATCAATTATTTGCAATCCCGCTTTCTGGTAGTTAAAATATAGTAAATATAACCTCCACTGCAAATCAAATCCTCAACCGTCGTGTTTACAATCATTATTATAAAAAAATATCTTTAAAAAAATTTTGAAGATTTTTAAAATTAACCTAATTCAAATTGTGAAACCCAAATAATAACAAGCTGACACGATTTGAACGGACATTTGAATTGTTCTAGTTTAGAATTATGAGTTTACTTAAACTTAGCTTAGTATGTACAGCCTAGTTCTCCTTGATTAGAGGCAAATAAATATGCCACGCTTAACGAAGTTAAAAAATTTTACATATATACCGTAGTGCACTCGCGATGGTTGTTGGTTCGATTCTCACTCGAGGAAATATAAAGTAAGAGAAATCGACTATTCGTGTTTTATTCTATACTGTTAGATTTTTGTTGGACTTTCATCAAATAGCATTAATAGACTATATTATGATGACAATCCAATAATGTACCTACTTACGTTACAATTGAATAAAAGACGGCAAATATGTACGTAGATTTAATAAATGGGGAACTAAATCAAATGTTATAAAGAGATTTTTGTATTTTTAGACACAGCTTCATGTAAAGCAAAATAAGTAGATGAAACCTAGTGCTAAGACTGCTCCCTAACTCGTCTTACCGTATTTTTGAGACATTACTTGTTCAGTTACAGAACTTAATACTGCGCTAAGTTCTTTTTTTTAGAACGTGGAAACGAAAATAAGGAATGATTCCCTTAGTGAAAATCGGACCCACAATCATCGCGTTCACATCTCCACGACGAAATATCTTTAAATAATACAAATTTAGCTTAACACTCAAAATACACTCAGAGGAATAATTACTAAGCCCAACTGTCTATCTGTCAGCTAAAGAAATAGAACAACCCTTTGAATAGTAAAGCTCTTATTATTCATTTATAAGCAAATCTTTAATTGACAGTGGTTGTGGTCGTGAAACGTGCTTAGATAAATAAGATGGTTTTAAGTTAACCCGGATATTATAGGTCTGGAAGCGAAGCAAAGTAAGGGACGGAGTGTCTTAACACTCCTAAGATACCTCTACCGACCTTGATGTGTAGAATAATGGTCATTTTTCACCATTTCTCGTTTCTTTGGATTCATTTAGTTGATAAGTACTTAGAAGATGATCTAAATACCATTTAATCAAGGATGAAAAAGAAAAACTACAAGAAAATTAAAAGCTTCAATAATTTTCACAAACTTCACGTACTTCACAAATACGGGCTAATCTCATTTTTAATATGGACCCCTGGTCAGCGTATATCTAATGACCCTCATCTATTTCCAAGCTCCAAGCACTTTCCGGGTAAAAAAGGGGATATTTCACAAGT
>DWGR01003882.1:0-11696 GCA_018247715.1 Heliconius burneyi | reverse complement strand
CTTAATGATTCGAACGGCTCTACGTTGTATGCGATCAAATGGGACAAGCTGATACTGGGGTGCACCAGCCCAGAGATGAGAACAGTACTCCATATGAGGCCGAACCTGGGCCCTATATAGGGCCAAAAGGTGTTAGTACAGAAAGCAAAGAGAATTAACATTCCTTTTCCTAATTATTGAGACATTGCGAATTGTGTGTCGGAACTCAATGTGACTCTGTCTTCTTACCAGAGTGAGGAAATATTTCATGCCCCCGAGTGAGAACCGTATCTACAATCATCGCGTTTGACGATGCAGTTTCATTGGGGGACCAAATTTAGTGATTATATTTCAAAAGACAATGTAGTTTTCTATGGGTCATTTTATTTATTTCTTACAATATAATTTAAGATATCACTGTGAGCCATCCTTACACTAAAATTCAAAATCTTCACCTTGATCTTTTTATAAATTGTTAGTGGAATAAAGTATCAATTAAAAAAATAAAACAAATAAGAAGAAGCACTCACTTCATAATAACCCTGTATTGAGCTTCAGCAACATTGAGCTCAGGATCGCTCAATCTCGATATGATGTCCGGCATGACATTATAAAGGGCATTTCCCTTTTGCGATAGTTGTTTAAAGAACAGGCGTGTCATGGCGGCGATACGGGGATCGTTATCCGCACAACACAACGCCATGTCCGCAATCTGGCCTTTGACACGAACCATTTCATGTAAAACTAGGAATGATAACATTTTGACAGCACATTGGCGTACTTCTAACTCTTCGTCGCTCAGTCTGTTTTTTGAAACAAAATAAATAAGATATTTTTTACTACATAAACATTTGAACTATGCATCTCATGGTCTCATTATGACATGTTATGTTCTTATCAAGGTACATTGGAATTCTTATATGCTTGTTACGTGCAACTTAATTTTTAATACTTTAAGAATATTTTTTAACTTATATTCCACACTTAATAAACTTTAAAAAAAAATGTTATTTTTTTAATAATAATAAGAATAAGTACACTATTTTAAAGGAGAATGTACTGCAGGTTTAAGGCAATATTTTGATATAAAAAAGTTGAATTAGCTTCACATTGTATCTCGCATATAGCAGGGTAGGCCGGGGGAACCTAATTTTAAGGCCTCCCTCCACTTTCCGCCTAATTTTCGAGACCCTGCGTGTAGAGCGGCGAACAACGCCACGTTTCTTGATCTCGCAGGGCGAGAAAGCCTAAATAATTTACTTCTCAGAGTGAACCATCATGCTTACAGTCAGTCCTTGGTCTCACTACGCTAGAATTAAAGTAATGGGTTACAATATAAACAAAGTAAAATAATACATACATGTGATAAATATGTTGTGTCCACGGTTGAGTAAGATTGGGAAATCGCAATGTTAAATCAGCGAAAGCTATAGTGAGATTAGTTCTCAGCGACACATTCTTGGATCTTTTTAACACTGTCACCACAAGTTGTAGACCTTCTTCACACACGGAGCTCGACACCAACATGAATCTGTTGAATGAAATATTTTAATACATTGCAATGTTTTTTTTATCCACTTAGCAATCTGATATTGGACTTATTTATTAGTATTTATCGATCGATTTATTTATTAGAAGAAATTAATTTATATATTTTAAACGTTCAAATAGATTTGTTTCTGTAATGATTGAAAACGGACCTAGTGAAGGTGATCGCGGCCGCAGCTTGCAGCGCTGGCGTGCATCGCGCGGGCGCGGCCAGCAGCGTCCTCAGCAGCGGCAGAAAGCGCGCGAGCGCCGCGCCCGCGCCCACGATGTCGCGCTCGCACACGCTGCGCACGTACTCCGCGTCCGCGTCGTCCGCCACCGCGCCCTCCAGGCCTGCCTCCTCCTCTGTCATTGTTGTGTTGGCCTATAATATATTTTATTAATTCATTTTGTGTATTTTCATTTACTACTCACGAACATATATTTTTATTCATTTTTTGGCCCTTACGGTATTTTCTTACATAATTTAAGTATATATATTTTTTCTTTTAATATAAATTTGTATATTTTGATGTATTATTTCAATTACATTATGCACTAAATTATCAAGATAACTTTTAAGCGCATATAAACTAGTAAACCTCAAAAACTGTAAGATATTTTAACTATCTGCAGTAATATTAAAAAAGTTAATTTTGAGGTTATTGTGCCGTAGGAGAACATCTGCAAGTAAAAAAGAAGAACATACCGAATTAGCCTTATTGGACATCACGCTGGCGGAGCGTTGCGCGCGCGAGGAGGCGGAGGAGTTGCTGGCATTGATGAGCGTCTGGCGGCGCAGGTGGTCCGCGCAGTCGCGGCGCGCTGGCGTCGCGAACATGCCTATCTTCTTCTTACGTTTCTCCTCTATTTTGCGTTCCTCTCTAACCTGTGTATAGCAAATATAAGTAGTTTAAAAGTTGAGGGTGGATTATACACTACATACTATTTATTTATAAAACATATTCAATAACCAAAACTATGTCTTATTTGGATTTTCATAAGATATATTACATTATTAGAGGATCAATATTATTGTACAAAATTGGTATATAATATTTTTTACTTTCATTTACTGTTCATTTAAATATTAAATTTTATAATGAAAAATATAATATAAATGTTGTTATTTAACACACCTGGTTCCGTCGCCTCAATTCACTATAAACACTTATATCCAAATAAATCAGCTGCTGCAATGCAATATGTCCTAAGACAAATATAAATCTAGTAAGCAATTCCGACGGAAGACTGACTTCCTCTGTGTTTTCGTTATCTTTTATCATTTTTTCTTCTACGTGTTTGTACATATCAGCCAATAACTTCGAGCAAAGCACTTCAGGTGTATCACATACTCCATAAATAAAATCGATAGAATGGGCAGCAAATGACGAAAATTTGTTTAATTTCACAAAAGTTTCCATTATGCTTTCGTGTAAAGATATAAATATGTCGTGATCAGCTGGATACCTTTGGTCTTTCTTAGAGAGACATAAAAGTAATTCGGCACTCATTTTTCTTGTATTATAGTCACCAGTGAGTCCATGCGTTCGTATCACTTCAAGATTTGCGACAACAACAGAAGGTTTTGCTTTCGCAATCATAACTAGAAGTGATAGGGCAGCAGAACTATCCATATCTGTTGCCCCATCGATTTTCTTAAGAAATATTTCCCAAAAGACCTGAAATCAAAAAGTGATATATAAGTATTTCAAATATCTTTATTATATTGCATTTAGGCCTTCGTAGCGCACAATCATTTGACTGTAAACGCGAGGGTTTTGGATTCGAATCCCACTCGAATGAAATGTTTTTCGTTGAAAGAGTTCCGGTACTTAATGCCGCGCTGTGCCTCGTTTCCAGAGCAAGGAAATAAAAATACTAAACAGTACTGCTTCAAGAATTCGGTGGAAAGTTGGGAATGGAGAGTTGAAACACTTTGTTGTTTGTTTGTTGAGAAACACTTGTTTCCGAGGTTCCCTCTTCCTCGGCCTAACTTGTAATTCGCGGGGTACAGCGTGAAGCTATACAAAAAAAGTTTTTAGAATATCCCAAATAATTATGAAGTCTACAATCTAACTCATGTTAATGCTAGCCGCAATATCTCCAATTCGAACGGAAAATAGCGGACGGAGCTTTAATATTTGTTTACATTTTCACCCATATAAAGAGATTTATATGGGTGAAAATGTAAACTTATAAAAAAAACAAATATTATTTGTTTCTCGAAAGTTGAATAAGGACGAAAAAAAGTGTTATTTTTCATTTTATATTCTCGTCAAAAAAAGTTGCATGTTTCCTACTTGCTACTAACTCTAGGGCAGGCGTGATATACCACTTGGCCGTCTCGAGGTACGCGCACAGTGCTGCCAATTTGGCGCGTTCCGCGCACGGTGCGCACTCCGGCCTACTGTACATTACGTACTTGTATGATCGCCGGTGTGATGTCCCCCTTGGTCGCCCACTTCTCCACCAGCAGGCACAGCGCGAGCGCGGCGCCGCGGTCGACGCGCGTGCACAGCGCTACCAACTTGCGCGCGATGGTGAAGGCGCGCGCACGTTCTGGCTTGCTGTCGCACTCGAGGTACATGTCGCGGTAGGCGCGCTCTACTGCTTCACGTTTTTCCTGTTACGGTATGGTTAATGATGTAAATTCATATAATTAAAATATATGTATTTAGCAATAAAAGAAGCTTTTAAAAATAGCACACACACATATATATATATATATGGTAAACAAAGATATCGTCCAAGTTCATATATAATTTTAATGCATTAATGTTTGAAATAATAAAATATATATATTTTTTAAATTAGCTTTCTGTAGGTATGAATATAAAAAAATCGTTGATTTAATTTTAAATAATTATAATTCTAACTCTCTGCTAATTGGTGCTATATTATATGCAGTTTTCACACATTAATCTATTTTAACCGACTTCTGTAAAAGTAGGAATTATGAATTCAACTGTATTTGTTGTTTGACTCAGAGCTATGAACTGGATGAACCTACTGTAATGATTCTTTTTTATCTGAAAGCTGGTGCTGCCCGTGTAGTTTCGTTTTAATTTGATCCAGTTCTGACTATGTTATGAGAAGAGAAAAACACAAGTCTAAAATTTGAAATAATGTATGAGCGCGATAAATGGATGAATAAGTCAATATCATGGGAACCGATTTCGAAGTTTTTTTTTTATTGGAAAGGATGTACTTCAAGAGTAGTTTCATGAGAATTTGATTAGTTTCTGTCTCTGAGAACCATGACAAAGTAAAAATTAAAAGTAAAAGTTGTCAAAAATTATAGTCTTGCATTTGTAGCCCACAAATGCAAGTTTTAGAATAACCATTTAGAAGTTTTGACGTAATTCATTCAAATATCAATTTGAAAGGTTTTTTTTTATATCTGATATATACTCACTTGATCCGGCGACCATACGAGCAAAAGCATATTATTGACTCCCACTTTCGCAGATTCCATATTAAAATGATGTGCAGTAGTAAAGAAATCTATAGCCTCATTTACATCGCCAGCTTGTTTTGACATTAACAAAGAATTTATTAATGGTACCGCTTCAGAGATCATGCGACTAAAATGTATTGACTCTTGAAGGAAGGCAATGATATTTTCTTTTTCTTCTATTCCTTTATATATCGCAAGGTCTTGTTCGCATTGTTGGGTTAGAGACACAGACTTACGTCGATCTGGTATAATAAAGACGTTACGCAGTAGCGCTACAAAATAATCAACCTGAAACAGTAAAATAACTTATGATATTTGACTATAAGTTAAAACAGAATTGGTTAATACGTTATATATTATAAGATAAAAATTATATTGCTAAACATCCTAGAAAGATTTTTTTACAAACTGGTAAAGATTATTTTGCGAAAATTACTGATGCCATATAGGTCTAACACAAGTAACCCTTTAAATCACATTCTACTTCTAATACTACTACTATACTAATACAAAACACATTAACCTGTTCAGTTTTCTCCATTTCGCATCGTAAAAACTTCGCCTCCGGGTACTGTCTTTCAGCATGTTTTACAATCAAGTAAGCTTTATAATAATCTTTTTCTCGAAGATTCTTTCTGATTGCATCATACACATTTTCCACTGTTGCTTGCGATAATTCAGGCTCGTCTTGTGTTGACGTATCCATTTTATCCAAAATTGTTTTTATAATGGTTTTTTCCATTTCATCCCAATTTTTTATGAGTTCAGGATCGGGACCAGGATTTAATTTGTCTTGAAGTTCATCTAAAATTTTTTGTTCACTAACTAATTGTTCTTCCAAAACTTCTAATTTTAGTTGTGCGGAAAATGGGTTACATTCCAAGAATATCTGAAATAAAATTTAAATCAAAAATATTCTTTATTCAAATCGACTAATGTAAGCACTTTTGAATCGTCGAGTGAACATACAAACAAAGAGCTACCACCGGTTTGGAAGGCAGTTCTGCTAAGAAGAGCCGGCAAGAAACTCAACAGTTGCTCTTTTCAATGTCAATGGTATAATTTGATAATGACATTAGCTGGCAGCTATCCTGCATGACATTCAACAGACATTAATTCCATACATATTTATCCTCTAAATATTCTTGAACAGTGTAATAAGCTTTAGTACTTGTTAGAATTTTTTTACAGTTACTTTAAATTTTGGTAGTGGCAAATTTAGAATACACTATGGAATTTTATTATATACACGTTATAACGAGACACATAAAAGATTTATTAACTTTTTGGAAACTTGGCGTAACAAACTTATCTTTATATCTCATCCCTATCATATGCCTATCACTATTTTTACTATGACACTATATTTTGTCGGATATTATAATATACTAATTGTGAAGCAACTGTATTAATATCTTTGAAAACATCTCGCAGAGAATCTCGAGCTCTTAGATTATAAATATATCTCACGGCTCTTTTTTGGAGAATAAATATTGAATTTATATCTGGAGCTCTAAAGCAGCATTCCATAAGATAAAATTCTATGAAAATATAGGTATAGTACACGAGTCGGGCAGTTTCAACGTTTAATATATAGATATCTTGATATGTTTCAAAATAAAAATATAGTTGATCTAGATGTCTATATACTAAAACTACAATTTTTTTATAAGACAATAATATAATACATGGATTATTGATCCATGTCCCGTGTGAGTCCCATGTGAGTCCCGAGACTAACCCAGAGATGGTGCTCGTAGTAAACCAGTAACCACGTCTTTCTAGAGTACTAACCTTTTCTTGAAACGTGTCAACATTTTAAGTCGATCGGACCAGAAACAGCTGTGTTATCGAGATTAGAGTAAAGTCGTTTTGTAGTTTGTTTAAAAAATGGAAAAAAACCGAGTTTCATGTTCTGATAAAACATTGTTTTTTAATGGGTAAAAACACCGTGCAAGCGAAACAATGGATTAAAAAATGTTACCCAGACTCTTGTCCATCAAAGCAACGATTTGTCGGTGGTTTGCAGAGTTTAAACGTGGTCGTACCGACACAAATGACGCGGAACGCTCGGGTAGACCTGTGGAAGCTGTTACACAGGAAAATGTGTGTGTAGTGACAAAAATTATAATGAAAGATCGTAAAATGAAGCTCCGTGAGATTGCTGAGATGGCACAGATATCATATGAATTGCTTTTGATGGAACAAAAACAGCAACGAGTCGATGATTCAGAAAGCTGTTTATCGCTATTTACTCGCAAAACACACAAAACATCGCTTAACAAAAAAGATTTCTTGTGTCGTTACGTGACCATGGATGAAACATGGATACATCACTACACTCCAGAGTCAAAGCGGCAGTCATCTGAGTAGCGCACAGCTGGCGAAAGCCGTCCGAACCGTCCGAAAACGTAGCAGTCAGCTGGCAAAGTCATGGCGTCAGTTTTTTGGGATACGCATGGCGTGATTTTCATTGACTATCTCGAAAAAGGTAAATCGATCAACAGTGGTTATTATATTGATTTACTGGTGCGTTTGAAGGAGGAAAACTTATTTTGAAGCGAAAGATATTTTTTTTTACAAACATGGTATTGAAAAATTGGAAAAGCGTTGGAACCATTGTATCACCCTAAAAGGTGATTATGTTGATGAATAAAGAAAAAATTTGCAAAAAAAATTGTTGTTTTCATGGTTAGTCTCGGGACTTATTGATCCATGTGTTGTTATATAAAATATTGTTGTCTCAAAAAAGTATATTTTATGTGGAATCTCCTCTAGACCTCATATAAACATAATTATGTTATAACTAATGTATAGATAGACATGTAGATATTTGTGTTAATATATATTAGGGGTTCCCAACCTTTTCTTGATCAGAGACCACTTTTATATCAATATTGTTAGCAGGGACCACTGTGTAGGTATAATAAATATAAACTGTCATAATCAAACACAAATTTTAACGCCGGCCCACTAAACTTAAAATTATTCGCGGACCATTTTTAGGCTTCTGAGGACCACTAGTAGGGAACCACTGGTATAGATAAAACTAGCACACAAGGCAGATGGAGACTAATGTTAAGACACTCCGCTCCCCACTTTTTGCAGAGTTTGGGAGGCATTGCCTGTTGAGTGGCGGAACTCAACGCCGCGCTTTACCTGGTACAACAGCAAAGAAATGGAAAAATAAAATAAAAAAATCATTTCCTCGAGGAGGATCCACAACCTGTGTCGTTTAAAGTCACATGCTTGTGCCTCTGCACCGCCTTGTCTCAAACTAGTAAAGATATAATTCTCAATTTTGGGAATAACTTATGTGCGTAGTGAATAGATTTTCTTATTTTGAAGAATGAAAGTAGAAAGCTGAACTGAACCTTTATTAACGTTATAGAACCCAAAACAATAATTTTTAACATTTTTGTTTGTCTGTGCGTTTGTAATCGCTAATATCAGAATCGTCTTAACCAATTTAGATGCGGTTTTTACTATTGGATTCTGGCAAGCTTCCGAAAACATATAGGGTTTATTTTATTAAAATTTATAAAGTAAAAAGTTATGTCAATCTACTTAGTTTGACAAATTTGCTAATTGCCGTAACAGTTATTTTATACAACTGTTTTACTGAATTGACTGAATCTTTAGTTTTCGATTTCTTTATTAATATTTCTATTTTAAGCGGGCGTAGCCCCGCACGGGCCCATTAGTCGTTAATATAGTGCATTCTACATTCTAGGTTTCTTTCCCAAAGAGAGCAGAGTTCCTTAAATATCGTAAATAATAATATTGTCAAGTAAGTACTAACATATAACAAAAAGTTAGAAAAAGGTAACTAAAATATAAAAACTGTTTTAGGAAGTTTATACTTGTTCCATGTCAATGTCTTACGATCATAACGACGATACGACTAATTTTTTAGCTTAGTTTTAAGTATCAGAAGCAAAATAAGAAGACATATAATTAATAATCCATAAGAGCTAATAAAAGGTACTGGCTTAGTTGCAAATAAAAAATCTTATAGCATATCCCTTACTTTGAGTAGTTGTATGGCCGCTTTCCTGACAAGGGCAGCTTTGTCCTTTAAACGACCGGTGGCTCTCTCGAGTATGGAACGTTGACGAACCACTGGAACACAATTCTCACGTTGTAGTCGACACCAAAATTGAAGAACCTAAAAAATAATCACGTTCTTAATAATTTGAACTCTTCTTAATTATTTCGTACATGTTTATGTGTTCAACATAAAAATTATACCTTCAAATCAATACGAGACTAAAATCAGTAAAATTACGTTTTAAACATAATATACAAATAATAGGGTCAAATTTTTTAAGTTGGTAAGTAATTAAGAATACTTTACCTAATTTTGGAATTACGAGTACATTACGTTTCAGACGGTTAATGTAGTCATCAAACCTACAACCGGTATGATGACCACTCATAGAAATTGTTTTAAATTATTTTCATTTGGTTGCTATAATGAAACAAAGTGCGGAAAAAAGAGAATAGAGTATTATAAACTCATCACACATCTCACTGCCTACCGTGGTGCATATATGTAAGAGACATATAAAACTAAAAATAATAAAACAAATTGTGTTTATAAGACCTTATGTCGCACATAGGCTGACATATCGTGCATATGTTCATACAGGTCATCCAGGAAGTCATCCCGCTGAGTGCGCTGCTCATCAGTTAGGCCCTCGCCTGTCAACTCCACGCTGAGCACCTCACACATCATGCCCAGCACACTGATACGGATCGTATAGGACTGCCAATGAAAAGTTATCTAAATATACACTAGTTCAATCATTAGATGCCCCAGTACTTCTTTTGCATGGTGAACTATATTTTACTTGATAAACTAGGCACCACGTGACGTCGTTTGATGTTACATTTCACACATAGTATTAGTAATACTGGAGGAAGATTACAAAGAAAGCCTGATGACAAGGGAAGTATTAAGTGAATGATGATATGCATGTACGATAGTATGATGTGTCTAACCCACTTGGAAAAAATATGATGCTTAAAAAAGCTTGATACATAATTTGGTAACCCTTGATATATAATTTGGTAACCACCATTTATAGCGGACCCAGGCGCGGCTTCGCCCACTTGGACTATATGATGGTAATATTTATTAAATATATTTATGAAATTATTTTTAGTTTTCAATAGAATTAGTAAAAAAAAATAAGCCTACATAATTTTAATAAGCTACAAAGAATAAAAAGTGGAGAATTTTTATAATAAAAAATATCTGATTTATTGAAATGAACAAACAAAAGAAGTAAAAGTAAATTCTTAATATTAGAAAAAGTACCTAAAGTTTTCCGTTGCGGGCGTACATAGACACATACTTAACAAAATATATTTCTAAATTAAATAGGACAATTTTTGCGACCCCAAATGATCAAAATTACAAGATATTAAGTGTATAACATCGGTATAGACAACTGAACTGAGATAACCAAACATTCTTTCCTAAATTTTCGAACTCTATTAAAAGAAGCAAAGTGTAGTTAAAATTAATTATAAACAGCAAAAAATTACATAAAAATTAGCAATAATTCGAATATGTATGAAAATTTACAGAACCGTCGAAGTCATCTGCCCGTTCGCGTCGGTCATACTATGCCGCTCGTAGGCTAGGCTCATTTCGAATCAGTGACATCTCCTTAATTACTAACTAGAATATTATACAGTAAACTATAATTCCAATCGAGATGAAATGCTAAAAGTGATTATTATATTTATATGAATGATATCAAATTATAGAAAAAATCATTAACAAATAAATTTAAAGTAAATTCATTAAAATGGTCACTTTTGCTCAAGCCTGGAGATAAACATATACCATCGCGGACTTTTTTAAACATTATTTAAAGGGCAATATTTTTGTAAAACATTATTTTTGTGTCTCATAAGGTTGAGTCGGCGCATGCTATGTATGAGTTAAATAAGCCCCTCTTAGGTGACGTTTTCTTAAAACAACAAACAAACTGCAAACCGTTGCCTAGCAACGCCTAGTGACAGTTGTTATTAAGATGGCGGAATAAATTACATATCAAATTAATAAATATTTTAATATATTAGTATATATCAATAATATTACAAATATAAGAAAAAAAGTAACCTATGTTCATCCAGAGACCCTCAAGTATATGAGTATTTTATTACAATTGGATTACGGGTTTAACCCTAAATGCGTAAAAGACAGACAAACAGACAGACAGAGTTACTTTCGAATTTATAATATAGGTAAGGATTCTTATCAGAAATTTAATTTATGAAATATATGAAATTTGATAGTTAAAATAATCACTTTCTTAATTCATTCACTTTATTTTAATATTTACTTTGGTAAAATTATACAAATGACATTATGCATGCTAGACACTTAACATTGTTCCAACCCCTGCCAGACCTCTCTAAACACCTGTAGTAATTAGTCAAATTAGTAGCGTAATCTGGCTGTCATGGGCTCTCTTCCCTCTATATATAAGGTACAAGTTACTGCATGAGTAGTAAAGCAGAAGCACATCATCTGCATGTATATGTATTGTAAGCATACCTTTTCAATTGTATTTTGCAATTATTTTGTATGTGCAGTAAACGATTGTGGGTTTGATTTCTGATTATTTATATTTATTCTGTTACTCTGATCACAACACAAATTGTGCAAAACATGGGTGGCAATGTCTTAACAATAAGTTCATTCTGGTACGCT
>DWGR01003881.1:0-11698 GCA_018247715.1 Heliconius burneyi | reverse complement strand
TGTATTTATTGCGATAGACGCATTTTTTACTTACAATGTGAGATTAAATGTCCCGACATGACATGTAATGATTGATTACATGGGTTGGCGATGACATGGGTTGATGATGTTATTTTTAACATTTTTTTAGAGTAACTAAAGAAAAATATTAATAGGAAACTAATAAAAACTAATAATAAAGAGGGATTGATAGCTGGGAAACAGAAGAGATTATATATGTACCTAGGTTTTTTTTAAATATTAATGATATTTATATAATTAATGTACTAGCAATGGTGTTCGACAAAGGACTTTGGAGCTATTTGAACATTGACGTCAATTAATATGGGATTTATATCTTCATTATATTTGCCATAATTCATTTTCTTCATTTTCCATTCCTTATGAATGTAATTAATATAAACTAGAGAAAATGTTCGCTCGATTACTTTAAAGCTAAAAGTAAAATATTTTTAGATGGAGATGGTTACTCAAGGCCGTTGTAGCACAGGGCAAAAGGGTAAGACTGGTAACGCGGCGGTTGTCATCTTCATGTCCTCGGTCTGGCACCAACGCAAAAGCCCGGCGTTGAGTTCTGTCGTTTAACATGCAATCATTCTGTGTAAAGTAGGTAAGGGAGTGTAACACTAGGTCCCCTCTGCCTACCCAGCTACATGCGGGAAACATCGTGATGCTGATTTAATATTTAACTTTGTAATGAATTTTATTATAACGAACGAAGAAAATTATAAACACGATTAAAAATGCGTCTATCGACATTTGCTAACGTTAATTATATTTTATAACTCCAAGTAACCGCTAAATAAGCCAGTCAAACCTGTAATCGTTTTGTATTTACTGTGATGAGTTAGTATTATTTAATTTGCATAGATTAAACATTATTTTATTCACCATATCATTATCTATATATATATATATATATATTTTACATTAGTTTAATTTTGGGGTACACCCCCAAGTAATTCGAACTGGGTCATAAATAAAAACATGACGGCTTTTTGCTTCTTCCGCATTTATATGTATCTAATGTTTTATTGAATGTTTACACTTTTTAAACCAGTGCAGTTGTAACTCGAGTACCTTTTGTAAAGACATCGACTTCCAGAAATCATTTTGTGAATTATTTTATAAGCTTTCTTGTTATTGTTCATGCAACCGGTGCCACGGGAACGTGTGCCATACGCGCCGGACACCAACCTCTAATTGGTCTTACTAGTCATAATATAATAAAGGCCTACGAATTACGCACAAATTTGTTTTACAAATATAATATTGTAGAATTACGGATATTTAATATTTCTTCGGATCTTTCATGATATCTTCCAGTTTTACATTCCTTTGTGTACAGATTAATCAACTAGTTCGGATCGATCGTGTGATTTTATAACGAATGTTCAAACGGCGAGCGGTTTAGATTCGCTTTCGCGTAAGAGTCAAATTTACAATTTTTTAGTAAACGTATGTAGAAACTCGACCCCGTAACTTTTTAAGTGTTCATTAGAGTAAACTAATAAAACAATTATAATTCATTTAACTTTTTGAACATAAGGCTGTATTTTATTGAATTTTCACGTAAAGTTACTGAAAATCGAATGTAGATGTACGATATACTATTCCTAAATTATTTAATAGTATTTTTATATTCATTCCAATTTATTCTGTTTCGTAGCTCTTTGGTACCAGACTGATTTTAGGTACTTTTATTTTACGGTGCAATTTATGTCTAGAGCGTTGTGATAATCTGTTTTAAATTACAATATATTACCTATACAAGTACTTTTTAGTTTTACTTACACCTTTACCCATTTAATTTAATTATTTTTAGTGAAAGATAAAAACACAAATTTCCTTTTACGACACATTCATTTAATTAACAAACAGAAAAAATATATTTACAATCTTAACTTGTTTGTTTGAACAAATATATTTCACATTATATATAGAAAATGCCAGTAAGTGTGTAAAAATATAAATAATACAGTACAAACATTCAACTGTCCTGGCCACTGTTAACTAAATATGTCGTATGATTATGCCAGACTTTAAACTATTTAAAGAAAATATGAAATTTTAACTTAATATTAGGAGGTAAAAATAATAATAATAATAATTTAATGATTCACTGTAAAATATAGAACATCTACAATTAGAAAATTACTTTTTTACAATATAAATAAATTATATCTTGTATATGTTTGAGGAGCATATTTTCATACTGACAATAACTTATGAATCATTTTGTGGAAAATTGAAAAAAAATATAATCCTAATATAAAATAATTTTGAAAAACATTGTTATTTCTATATTAGGAATAAATTTTCACTTCATGATTTTATTTCTAAATACAAAAATAAAACTTATTTAGCATCTTCTTTCGCTACTTAATAATTGGAATTATTACTAAAATTAAGATAAAAAAAACTTAGGTCTAAAGTATTAGTATTTTAAAAGAGCCTTTTAAGTCTTTTTGATGTTTTTTTAAAACTTAAAATATACTACTGAAAATATTTTTAAAAATGTTTAAATTTTAAAAACAGTCTCTTTGGGCGATCAAATTAAAAGGCTGTTCTAAAACACTTATATAAATGAGTTACAGAGCTCAAGTACAAAGGTGTTAGATTATATTATTGAAGGAACTAATCATTTCATATTTACTTAATTTAACATTTCAAAATAGTATGTGACAAAGTAATACTAGTAAATTTATTTTAAAAATTGTAATGCACATGTGCACTCCTAAATAGTATTATTGATAAATGTGGGCGCAAGGATTATTTTTAAAGGAAATATTTGAAATGTGTATTTGAACACACAATATCACTCAATAGGTGGAAAGTTCAGAATAGAGTAATTTGTTGCTCGATTTTCTCTGCTTTCCCTCTGAGAGAGATTCTTGGAAATTTGCGACAAGAGTAGAATAAGCGCTTTTAAATATTGTTGAAGTTGTACAATTAATCAACATTACATAATGTAACTATCGTTAACTTTTAGTATCCAACAATAAAAAAATATGAGATGGTCAATGAATTATTTTCATTTCACCACAGTTGTAAGAACCACCGCGGTGTTAAGTTCCACCCCTCAACACACAATGACTCGAAAATTGAATGGTGTGGGGCAACACTATCTGTCTTAACACCAGGTTCCCTCTGATAACTCTAGCATGAAGTTAATAAAAAAAAAAGTACATGTTAAACATCAGAAACTAAATGCAAACTTCGTCTTTCGTGAGTACAAATACATTCATATCACCTTGAGATCTTTTACCCAAATTCATCTTATTACAACTAACTTATTTCAATAGAATACAAAAATACGCGAAACTAATTTAATTAGGCTATGTACAAAGACCTTACTTACATATGTAAAGCATTCTGAAGAGTTACTAATAGATTTCATTTCCTCCATTTCTGGTTCACTTTTATATTTTTATCTTCTTCTTATTAATTTTACATTAACCATGATTCTCTCTTCTTTGCTATACACTAGTAGTCAAGGCGTAGGCATTTTCCATGGGCGGAAAGGAGTAAGAGGTGATGGTGGTCCGTGTCATGTAATAATCAATAACATCACAAGACATTAATGTTTTCGGGCTTGGGTTATATTTCTTTTTATTTCAAAGTAAAAATATACAATTTAGTAAGAAAATTCCCAAACCTTCTGGGCACTTTCCTGGAGTGAGCACTCCTCCTTACATCCATGTGAATACCGTTTATTTGCTTTTATATGATCGAGTTTGGATGAAGCTACAAGTATAGCGACATCTACCGCGCGGATCAGGCATTTGGAGTCACTTCTTTCTTTGGTTCTTCCAAGTTGCTTACGTTTTTGACATCGTCTTTGATATCTTCAGCTGTAATAAAATAATTATATTAGCAACATGTTTTTTTCAAATTTACCTATATTGTTATTTACGTTCTTTTATTCTATTGACAGGAGTTTTAATTCTTCTCATCCTTTACAGAATGTTTAAACGTGAACTTATTAAGAAATACAATATAAAAAAAAATGTCAAGAGGCCAATCGTTATTTTTGCCAATTATAAAGAGAAATTTTATTAGTTAGAATTTGTGAATATTTTTTTATAGTATTTTGTTTTTAAATGGAATTTTGAACATTTTTTCGAAAAAAACTTGCCTTTGTAGTTTGTCAAGCAATATTTCCAGACTCTGATTGTTATCGCACTACAATCAAACTTATTTAACTACACTTAACGTCACTTACATATAGCATGGTAAGAAAGACACTCCGTTCCCATCACACTCCTCAATCTTTGAGATATTACGTTGAGATAATGAAAATAATCCATTCCTCTCTACAAGCGGGATTTGAACCAACAACCTTTGTGTTTAGTCAGACGTTATACCACTGCGTCACAGTGACTTTAGCAGTAACTTTACAAATTTACATACATTTACGAGCCATTACTAAATAATACATACATTTAACATCATCCTTAGCGGGCGTGGCGTCCTTGTCGAGGCGCGGGCGCTTGCGCTGCGGCGCGCGGTATGAGCGGTTGTCGCGACGGCCCTCGCCCTCGTCCTCGGAGTCGGAGAGCTCTCCGTCACCGGTTATGCGTTTATCCTGGAATAAAATATTTTTATATTATCTCTATACATACTGTAACGGTCGACATAAAAAAAATCAAAATCAATATCCTGCACATAAGACACTCCATTCCCCACTTTTCTTTCTATATTTAACTCAAGTTATTGAGTGTCGTAAACTATTTAATATCACTGTCTGGTATAAACCTGTGTTTATTATTAACACCTCTTGAAGGAGGTACAGCAGTTTTTGAATTTCACATACCCAATGCCAGTAATTTTATGAACTTCAACAATTTTTTGTCGTTGTTGTTATTATACACTACAGCAGTGGTTCCCAACCAGTGGTCCGCAGATGCCTAAAAATGGTCCGCAAATAATTTTAAGTTTAGTGGCCCAGGGTTAAAAATTTGTGTTATGACAGTTTATATTTATTGTACCTATATAGTAGTCCCTACTAGCAATATTAATATAAAAGTGGTCCCTGATCAAGAAAAGGTTGGGAACCCCTGCACTACAGGGAATGGTTTTTTATTTACTGTGAAAGTTGAAAATTGTTGATTTTGCGTGTTGTATTTATCCCAAAGAATTTCATTGTTTAAATCTTCCATACATTCTCTTGCTGAACTGTTTATCCTTTCAACTATTTTCTTTACATAGAGGTGTGGATTAACTAGTTTAAAAAAGTCTACTTAAGTATAGCTAGAGTTCAGATTTAGGTCACACAGTAATATAAAAAATAAAAGCTGTTCTCCGCTCACTAAAAAATTGTTAATATTTCACACCTTTTCACTTTGTGGAAGTCGCTCATCTTTGTCAACTTTGTCTTCATCCTCGGACTCATCATTGACTGCATCTTCAGGAATAGCTTGTACCTAAAAAATAATTATTAATATTTAATTTTTGTTTTTTTTAGCCTGTACATAGGTAGGTAGGCGGAGACACTCCAATCTTCGTACACAATAAATTGGGTGCACGGTATGTTTTCTAAAATTTTGTTTAAAATTTCCTCTGGTTACTCCGTCCTACCAATCTACATCCGTGATACAGCTAAAAAAATTTAGTAAATCAAGTCAGTTTTGATAACATAAAGATAATATAATAAAAACACTGACTTGTACTCCCGGCGCGTGTGGCAACATACGAAGATTCTCGAATAATCTATTCTTTATTTTTTCTAAATATTCGGGTGTATTTTGATTAGACATGTTACTAGGAGATATATGTAGTTTGAAGTCTGGTCCAAAATATTCAAAGTAGTCATTGTATGGAAGCTCATTTGCAATTTCTACTCCAAGAGCTACTGAGGTCTCGTAAGTCCAACATCGAGATACGTTACGAATTGTGTATCTGAAATAAACATATAATATTAAATTTAATAGGAACTTATCAAAATTTTTTAAACAAACAAAATCTTGTAACAATTTTTAGAAGTCTTAGAAGCAAATGTTAAGAAACCTAAACTAACTTAAAATAGATCTTACTTAAATCTATTTTTAGCCAGTTCTGATTTACATAGTGTTAAATTCAAAATTAAAACTAAAATAATATATGAGGCATCATAATTATAATGAATATAAAACTTCTAAGATTCACAAAAACGAAAGTAAAATAAAATCATAAGCGCAATAATTAATTATCTTTATAATACATACCCGCCACCTCCAACCAGTAGGAATGGAAGACCAAATCTCTTCACAAGCTCCACACAACGACCATGACCACGTACAGTCAAGTTAAAGCACCCTAGCCTGTCACCTTTTAGATAAAATGTGTCCTTTTTAATAATATAAAAATAAGAGAAAATTGTATGATTAATACTAAATTAACAACCATTTAAAAGATAATGGTGTAAAAAATTAATTAAAAACGAAAATATTTTTTAACCAATCATACCTGTTAGTGAATCAGCTCCACATTGCAAGACCACAGCACTTGGTTGGAAAGTCTCCATAACTTTAGATATTATGGGCACAAATATTGATTCATATGAATCATCATCCATACCATCACGCAATGGTATGTTCACTGCATAGTATTTACCTTTACCAGCACCAATATCTCTTAAATCACCTACAAGATACAAAAATAATAATGAATAACTTACAAACCTGAAGATCCAAAATAATACTTATATTTTAAGTACATACATTAAAATTGGGCCTTTTTTATGGAAAGGACAAGGTAAATGGGTGTTCCGGTCACTCGATGGTTAGTGATCACAGCCGCCCACAATCTTGTGCAACACCAGAGGCGCTACAGGTGTGTTGCCAGCCGTTAAGATGGAGATAGACATGCTTGACGGTACGCAATTCTTATTAACTTGAAACACTGCCGCAGGCAGGCCATTCCACAGTTGCGTGGTGCGTGTACTGAAGTTCCTAAGAAACCGCACAATAGAGGAGTGCCACATATCCAAATGGTGTGTATGATATTTTAATTGGAGCTGATCTATGCTGTACGCGATCAAATGGGTCAAGATTGGTGTGTAATAGACCAAGAGATGACAGCAATACTCCATATGAGGCCGAACCTGGACTCTATACAGGGCCAATCAGTGTTTTGGCGTGAAGTACTGTCTCGCTGCTGATGACCCCCAACTTGACCTTGCTTTCCAGATGATCAAGATACTGACAGTCACTCGAAACGCCAATATCGCTATCATGACGCAGTGGGATAATATCTGATTAAGAGGTGAACAAATATGAAACATCTCTCTACCTAAACTTTTTTTTCTCTGTTACTAATATCTAATAACTGTATGAGGTACCTTGGGCTTCATTTAGATTGAAGTCTAACATGGACTAACTAAAGTTAAAAAGAAAGAAGCAGATCTCGTCTTCAAGCATTTATACTGGTTAATTGGTTGACAGTCATCACTAACACTTTCTAATAAAGTATTGGTTTATAAATGCATCATAAAGAGCATCTGGTCTAATGGAATACAGCGATGAGGATCTGCCAGTAACTCAAATCTTGAAATCCTACAATGGTATCAAAATAACGTCCTAAGATCAATATTAAATGCCACATTGTTCACTAGAAATATGGAAACACATGATTACTACATGAGGAGGTAAATAGATCCACCATTATATACAAAGAAAGGCTTCAAAAGCACATAGACCAACTGGTAAGGGCAGATCCCTTAGAGATTAAATAAAAATGATGACATCACAAGACTTAGACAATGACAAACACTGAGACTAGACCAGGCACTAAATTGGGGGAGGACTATAACTATACTAAAGAAGGGAGGAAAGTATATACTGAAGTACTTTCTGCAACAAGAATAGGGAACAAAAAAACATCTGATTATGGCTAGATAGTTGATGACAGATTTAAATAAAGAAAAAAAAACAAACTTCTTGCTTACACCATACAATTGCTCAAATTCAGGCAGAAAGAAGAGAACATAATGTCTTGCATTCTAGGTTTTCTATGTCTCATTGCTATATGTGAAATAAGTTATAAAGCTTAAGAAATTATCTTTTTTACCTGTTCCTGGGAAATATTCTCCATATTTATGAAAAGAAACTGTCATCACTCTGTCTGTAGTGTAGAAAGCTTCTTCAACACCATCACCATGATGTACATCAATATCTATATACAGTACTCTCTGATGATACTTCAAGAGCTCCAGAATACCCAACACAATATCATTCACATAGCAAAATCCTGATGCCTCAGATTTCTTTGCATGATGAAGGCCACCACCCCAATTGATACAGATTTCTGATGCCTGAAAAATAAATTAAAAGTTATTCATATACAACATTTTGTTTAAATGTTATATATATAATAACATTAATTAAGTTAGGCTTATGCTTGGCTAAGGAAAAATCACTATTGTACCTAAATTCAAAGCAAATGTTTTGATGTGTGTATGTTTATTAATTTGCTACCATACTGACTGACATACATGAATGTCCCCATTCATTTTTTTAAGTCTTTTACATTTGTCAATAACCAACTCAATTTTGAGTTATTAGTAGGTCAATATTCTTTTTTGGTGTTTTAAAGGTTTAAGAATAACATACATCTCTACAGAGATATGCTACTTTTTAATTTAGAAAGAGTTGAACAAAAGCATGGAATGACTAACAGAAAATTTAAAAAAATACTAGACTTTTTTATTCTTATATTTATCTCATAAAACTCATATATTTACATACATGACTATCTTTTTTTAAAAAAGCCACATTACATTAATGTAAGGGGGAATCGAACCCACAACCAGTCAGTTGAACAGTGCCTCTGAGTCACCGCTTGATTAACAACATAAAAATATTATTAAAGGCATATGTGATATGTTGCTCTGCAATATCTTACCTGTTTATTTAATTTAACTGCTGCAGCTACTGAGCCACCTGCTGATAATTGACAGAATTCATATAAACCATCGAACACTGGACAATCTTCACCCACATTAACTGTAAAAAGGAAAATATTTTATTTTAAATATGTTAAATAGTACAGTATACAGAAGTATCCTGTACTATTTAACAGAAAATATAATACAAAATATAAAGCAGGCAATGTATGCAAATTTAGCTACAATACCAAAGATAGTAAACTTACATCTTTGCATTTGTTTGTTATATTCTGACATATTGTCAGGCCTTATAGACCTCAGAAATCGTATGTAATCATCTGAGTGGAATTTTGTCATTTCATCAGCTGTTGCCTTGTGTGGTCTCTGAAAAACAAAATTTTAATATGCGGTTTTATTTCATTATTATAATTTTGCCTTGTTTTTAATTATATATAGTCACAAACCACACACAGTAAATACAAAAATACTGAAAAACTTACATATATTTCCATCTTTCTGTAAAGGCCATAATTTAGCAACAAATTGTGGGTCATACGTATACGGTGCGGCTTCATGGGGTGACCTTGACCATAATAGTAGTTACCGATGTCACCTACAGTATAATTTTAATTTATAAAAAGGTAAGATTTAAAAATATTAATTTCAACTTTTTATTCAACTGTTACTTGTTCCATTATAAGGCTTGACATATTCGAGCCTGTACTGTGTACAGCTAGAGAAGTACAAATTCGCATCGACCAATAGCGTCGCAGTATAAACTACAGACGCCTTCGAATGACAAATCACACAATTCAATAAAATTATTAAGATGGATCTGGTAGTGTAACTCTGAGAAATATACCTTCATATAAATGACTCGCATATTCTGTTATAAAATAATTATCACAAACTTGCAAAAAGACTAATATGAAATGATTTATCATGCACATTAATTATTTGGCGGTCAACAAACTTTGTTATACTTACTATCATAGTAATAACACACTCTTTTCTTGCTATGTGGTTGCATAGCCATAGTGATTTGAAAGATAATCAAGTTACAAAGAGACTATGCTTAATAACACTGTTGATATTTAATTTTTATTTTTAATCGAAGAAATAAGAATTAAAATGTGAGCGTTTACTTTCTTTGACTAGAACTTGGAAAACTACATTCATTCATTACGAAAGAAGAGGGGGAAAGACCAGGCCAAAACAGATAAAAAATCTGAGTGTACGAGACAAATAAGCGTTCATTACAGAAATTAAAACTATAAAATGTATGTAAATTGTAAAAATTTATGTGTAAGTATGATACATACATACATATACATTTGTACAACGTATACACGTTCTACCAAATTTAAGAGATATTTTAATCAAATAATTGCTTAAATACAGAGAATAGAAAATCAGACATTTCGGATACTTTACAGAAATGATCATCTACTACGATACTGTAAAAATGTTCTATGAGGCTAATCTTTTCGCAGAAACACAAGCGTCTGACTAAGACGCTTGTGACTGACTAAGTCATCCGGAGGGTGCCCTGAATAACATCTGTCCGATATTTGTTCTTGGGCATGCGGGTACGCGACCCCGGATCCTCAAGCCCGCACTTGTTATAACCTCCATCCAGTCTCCAACCAGTTTTAATCCCCTCCTTTTTCCTACCATCCCTTTCTATTCCTCTTTCTCTGGTTTTTCTCCACACAGGGGTTTTGGAGGTCAGATGGCAGTTGCTTCTTGTAAAAACCGCCATCCGCCGCTAAACAACGCTCAGGCACATCGCCCTACACCTGTGAGAAGTGGGCAAGGGCTACCGTGTCATGTACGGACACGGCTAAAGACGCAAGTACCCAGACGGAAACACCACTTTGCAACGTGGAATATTGGCTCTATAACCGGACGATCCAGGGAACTCACAGATGTACTCATGAGATGTCGGGTCCAGTGTGCTTTCCTCCAGGAAACTCGCTGAAGGGTAATACGTCCCGTAACATCGGACAGGGTTACCGCCTTATATACACTAGGTCACCTTCAGGGAGAAACGGTGTGGCGGTAATGCTTTCTGAAGAGCTTCAGAATGGGCGTCTTGAAAATGACCGTCGCTCCGACCACTTGATGCGGGTAACGGTAGTGATTAAGGGCGTTATCACAAACTTGATCAGTGCCTATGCTCCCCAGGCGGGATGTAGTGCGGCCGAAAAGGAGACATTTTGGGAGCAGTTTGAAGGGGTTCTACTTGCTGTAACGTCTACTGAAGTGGTGATGACATGAGAGCCAATGGTCTAACCACCGAGGACGCTAAAGACCGTGCAAAGTGGAGTAGGCTGAGCAGGAAGGCAGACCCTGGCAATTAATGCCAAGATGAAGAAGAAGAAGACAAGCGTCTGACTAAGCATGGACAAGACAGGTTATGGGTTCGATTCCCACTTGAGGTACGCTCCCCTCAACACGCAATGCCTGCAGAATTCAAAGAGAGAGACACATCGTTCACATTATAATACTTCCTACGTTGTTAATAAAGTATGTTTTGTTATATTGCTACAATTCATGATTATTATTATTTAAAATATGTCATAGTCTTATTACTTTATAAATCAGCTTTATAGTGTATCCTGCACACAGCAGGGTAGGCTTCCTGTGTTCTCCATACGACGTGACATTGGCGAAGTAATTTTGTACTCAACAAGCACACTCGCCAGAGTAACGGAACTTAACATCGGGCTTTTGCCTTGGTGCAAGAGCGAAGAAATCAAACCCATAACCGAATCTAATATAACAGAAACCTAATTTAAGAAACTATTTGGTTGTTAATAAGTAAAATGT
>DWGR01003880.1:0-11700 GCA_018247715.1 Heliconius burneyi | reverse complement strand
TCGAAAAAAAGGAGCAGCTAAATCGATTTTTATAGGATCACTAAAAGATAAAGATGTTTCTGAAAAAATAATAGTTCAAGCAGGCGAAGCGGCGCGGGACCGCTAGTTTTCATTAAAAGAGCTCTCAGTCAATGTGCGGTCAGCGGCCGATAGCACTCAAATTAGTGTGCGGCGCATTGTGAAGCGACGCACTCATTGCGCGACGCGTGTTTAGTGACAGACAGACAAATAGCGTGTTAGTAGTGAAAGAGGGCATTGTATACATTGGACCCTAATGGGATGCACCGATTTTGTACATTACATATTCTGAATTACAATCGTAATTAATTTTACTAACAAAAATTTTGATAACAGCAAGAGTTAATAAATATTCTGTAGCATTTTATTGTTCAAATATGATATTTAGAGAAAATATGACACAATATTTATTTTAGCGAAAATATATCTAGAAAACGGTAAATATCAGACCACCATTAAAAATATTACAAGTGACTACTTCTATCGGCTGTTTTAATTTATTATTCTGTAGAGTTTCACAGTTTTGGGTGGAGTTGCAGATCTTAATACCGCTGTTGGTCTTTCTATTAAAGCGAAGAAATGAAAATATTAAATATTTAATGAGTGGGTATCGCCACACACACGCACACACACACACACACTCGAAAATTGGTGGTGAGCGAAGTGTCTTTACACTGGATTTCCTCTAATTATCATGCTATCCGAGACGAATTTTACAGCTGATTATTTTAAATAATTTAGTAAATATTTATATGTATAGATATATTTGAATATGTATTTTGGTATTTGAAAGAAATAAAGAGAGGATAGAATGCAATATCAGTGTGAATGATAAGATATCAGAACAAGTGAATTAAGTGGTATACTTGAGAAGTATGTTCAGTAGAGATAGAAGATACGAGATGGTTGTGGAAAGGCGTATTGCTGCAGGTTTAAAAGTGTTAACGGAGCCTTAGCTGCATTGATGAGACGACGAAACGTCAGCACCGCTGCACGTTTCGCCGTACACAATGCAGTTTTCGTACCGACGCTTCTATACAGCAGCGAAACGTGGGTATTACAGAAGAAGAATAACAGAAAGATGAATACCGTGGAGATGGGATCTCTTCGTAAGATATGCTTAGTCAGCTTAGCTGATCGAATCCGCAATGAAGAGATACACAGAATGGCAGGGACTCACAAGGATATCACAGTGAGAATGAAGATAAACGTGCTCAGTTGATTTGGGCAGGTAGAACGAATGAATGATGAAAGAATGGCAAAAAAGATTTATGATGGAAAAGTGAGAAAGGTAGGGCGAGACCTCGGTTGACCTTCGAAAACAGAGAAGCGAAGATACTGGAGGAAGAACACGTAAAAAGCATGAGGACCCCCCGAAGGGCATGTGTGAAGAGGTTGATGACAGTGGACGAGGCAAAAGAGATATGTAGAGACCGTAGCGTTTGGCACTCCGTTATCTCTGACTACCCCGCAGGAGATAAAGCATGAAGTTGTGTTGTTGTTGCTGAATATACAAGTATATTCAAAGCTACTAAACAATAATATTATTCAATCTTAATGGCAGCTTTTCCCATAATTCGATTAAATTACTTGTATGTAACATGAGTTACGTATAATTGAAATTAACTGATTTAAATCAATACTTTGTATGTATTTTGGTATTTAGTACTAATCTAATCTGCTAATTGAAATAATCAAAAGAGTACACGACCATATAATGATCATTAGCCGACACCGTAACAGCATAGCTAACGATATATCATGTATCTAATCGTATGTTTTTTAGGTTCACGCTGTATCCCGCACCTATTAGGTTAGGCAAAGGGACCCTGGAAACCTAATGATAGTCATTCCGTGTGCATAAAGACACTTCCGTTCCATCTTTCCGCTGAATTCTGAAGATTGTGACGTGTTGTGTCGGTACCTGAGCGATGAAATAAAAATAGAAAATAATTGACTTCCTCGAAAAGGAATCGAACCCCAACCTGCCGCGTTTAGGATCAGTATAGTTAACCTGGATCTTATATATTATAGTACTATTTTAATTAAAATATCATAAATGAATATGTAAATTAGAAGGTCGTACGTATAGTACGTTTATAAGATCTCCACACGTCACCTCTATGCAAATAAGCTTCCTCATATAGTACAGTTTTGGTATTATAATAGGAACGTTGTTTTGGTTAATCCAGCTTAGTACGTATAAACTGGGCTACCCCACTGCAGATTATTTACCTTTCATTGGCATATGTCCCAGGAATAACTATTTGGTTGGAAATTTTGTGGATATTACTTCTATATACTATGTAGAGGCCGTCGTGCCGCAGCGGCACGGTGGTGTGAATGTAACGCGATGGTTGTGGGTCGATCCCCACTCGAGGAAGTGAAATATTAATTTATGTTTATATTTCCATTTCTTCGATCTGTTTTCGAGGTAAAGCGCAGCGTTGAGTTCTCCCACTCAACACCCAATGCCTCCAGAATTCAGCAGAAAGTGAGGAACGGAGTGTCTAAACACTAGGTTCCCTCTGCCTACCTTGCTGTGTGCGGGATACAGCGTGAAGTTGATTTATTTGATTTTATTTTATTTATTTGTGTTGTGCGTGGTAAAGTTGTTACATTAATTCAATTAGGCGCGGAGTTGAGTTGCGGCATTTAATTGAATGTGCAATGACTCAATTCTTCATTTTGCAGAGAAAAATGAAGAATGAAGAAGATGAAGAAAGATGAAGAATGACTTTCCCTGTTTACTACACTTGGTTTCCTAAAAAATAACTATTTGCCTCAGTCCGGAATTGAATTCGGGATTTAATGACATACAGATTGAATAAGATTTTTATTTAACGTTTGTTCTGCATTTTGTGGATTAAAAAGGTGTGTAAAGTATTGCCGTTCCGTATTTCATTTGTTTTTCTTTTAGGGACATTACGTAATAACTAATGCGTTTTTTATACAATTAGACCGGAAAATCGAGGACGTCGTGGGCACAAAGGTGTAACGCAACGGCTGTGGGTTGAATCACTACTTGAGGACTAAATTTATATTTCCATTTCTTCGCTCTAGTTGCTTTGAGGCAAAGTGCGGCGTTGAGTTTACTCATACGAAAAATATCGGCGGAAAGTAGGGAGCGGAGTGTCTTAACATTAGGTTCCCTCTGCCTACCCTGCTGTGTATACAGCGTAAAGCTAATTTAAGACTCGGGAAATTTCATCTTGATCGAGACACTGTGTACCACACTCTCCGCTCAAATTTCGAGATATTGCGTGATGAGTGGAGTTTAATACCGGGTTTTGTCTTCTTACAAAAGCAAAGAATAAAAAAGAAATAGTTAAAAGCGAGTCTGACTCGCCCACCCAGGTTTCCGTACACCAATTTCAGAATTATAGATTAACGGGAAGTATAATGGCTTATATAAGTTGACAAGCAGACATTTGCACTCATTTTGCTTCAAATGAATTACAAATATAAGTTTGTATTTATTTTTTTCTACAAAATAGGTACCTATAATTTTTCACTTGCAATTTCGGAGTTTCCCTTTATTTGCATTGTAAATTTTCACTTTGCGTCAAATTTCATTTCTATAAGCCCACGGGATATAACCTATAGGTTTTGATTACGCGACTAATTTTATGCAAAATGGAGCAACAACGATACATAAATTCTCGTATCTTTTGGTTGCGATGAATTAGAAGAATGCTTTTTTCTATGCTGCAAGGTACCCTGAAACCCTGGAGCCCTGATTATTTGTTATTAATTTCAGCAAGAGATATCAATCGCTAAGAGATCTGAAGATAAATGATCTTCATAGACGGATAACAAAGTGATTTTATAAGGGTTCCGTATTCACAAGAATTAGAACGCAAAAAAAATGTTTCTGAGCATAAAAAAATTATAAAGTAAAAAAGCTAAAACCACAAATAGAACTTAAAACCTAAGATTTCACACATCGATCACTAAATCTCTTCATTGCAGATTCCATTAGGCGGGATGACTTCGCGTCTACTGAGATGCATCTCCGCTAGAACCTTCTCTCAAACGTTCCTAATTTAACGGAACTTTAAGTTGGGCTGTTGTGTAAAGCAGTATGTTGTATTAAATTGTGATATAGAATAGTAGTTAGTTGTTTTATATTGCGTGATAGAAGCTGTCAAGCTTGTAATTGTGAACGTGACGGTCGTGGGTTCGATTCCCGTTTTAAATCATGAATTATTATTTATTAATATTTTCATTTCTTCCCCTTGGTACCCTAGCAAAGCACGGCGTTGAGTTCCTCTCAACGTGCAATGCCTCAGAATTAAGGAGGTAAGTGGGGAACGGAAATGTCTTGGAAATGAAAAATGTGTGAATGTGTTATTTGTAGGATTTCTCTTCCCAGGCTTTCTCCGTTTGTCTTAGTATTTATTATTTATTAGCCATATCATTACGATCACGTAGCTAACGTATCTTTTACAAAACTAGACCAACAAGTCCTAGAACTACTAGGGAATTTAATGTTAGGACACGTCATTCCCCACTATCAATCCAAATTTCTCTTTTGTACCAGAGCAGAGGGATCGAACCCTCAACTTTTACGTCTTACTGTGGTCTGTGATACACTGAGCCGCTGTACCAAAAAAGGTAACAAAAACCAATTACATTATAAAAAACTACACAATCAAACTCTAGAACGTTAAAAAATGGAAGGACTCTTTAAATTTTCTTCCTCTCCAATACAAGATACAAGACCTAATATTTTAGTTTTACGACGCTCATACATTACCAAAACGTATAACAGGCTTATCCTCTCTTTAAGTTAGATTACATTCAAGAATACATGATTGTAGCAAAAAAAGATTTAAACATACGAAATGGAAATCTCAAATAATTTATATGGTGCTTCATCAAGAGGGAATTTAGGAGACTTTATGGGTAATGCAAATTTTACATTGAATTAGCGATTTATATGGGCAACGTATGCGGTATTATATAATGCTGCAGTCTATTTTTCTGTTTGGTTAAGTCCGCAAATCTTGGGAACTCTCGGGAGTAGTGAAAATATTTACATTTCCTAAAAGTAGATTTTTTTTGCTTTATTAATATCCTGAACATGATACGGTAGATAGAATCTGGGAAACTAGTGTTAAGACACTTCGTTCCCGTTAAGACACTACCCTGCCTCATTTTTCGCCAAATATTTATTGTATACGTAGATTCAACCACATTTTTAAATGTATAAAAACAGGATTGAACGAGCTACCGTAATCTTCACTTATCGGACGTAAAAATTTTTTCATGCTAGGCACAGTAATTGTACGCTGCACTTTGTCTCATAAAAGTAGGAAAATATTATACACGACAAAACCCAAAATAATAAATCTGACGCATTCCAAATAAATTGGACACCCATAGCAACAGCTAAATTATTATCAAAAAAACAAATTTAATATAAAATAAAATGAAAAAAGACTTTAGAAATTATAATATGAAAGGATATTTACCCGGAAAATTTCCCAAGTTAAAGGCAAAGTATACAGCCAGTTGAAACTCAACTCGGCTCGAGGCTCATTCATTAGACGAGTATTTATAATTTCACTAGAAAACTACTTATTTAAAACCTGATTCTTGAGGAAAATGAAGATTTTTTGCATTCGTACAAATAGTTTAGATTTTAGCCTACTTTTTGGATGTATATAAACAAGGTATGACTGTTTTTGTTTACGTTGGTCGAAACGTGGCGTTGCGTTACGCTACTGATTGCGCAGGTACCATCAAGTTATCTTGGTCTTCTAGATCTAAATCTGTCATCAATTACTTTACATTATTTTCAGAGCAGCATTTATAGAGCAGTGGTTCCCAACCGCAGACCACTGTCTGCGGATCAAAAATGGCCCGCGAACAAATTTAATTTTAGTAGGCTGGCATTAAAATTTGTGTTTGAATATGACAGTTTATATTTATTATACCTACATAGCAATATTGATATAAAAGTGGTCCGTGATCATGAAAAGGTTGGGAAGCCCTGATGTAAAAAGATAGTGGAGTGGCTTCTTAAGCCTATACATGGGTCGCAAGTCCTGAGCTCTGCTCTGAACTCGTCACCACGGTGACTCCATGGAATGCTATACAGATTAGTTTTCCTTTTATGGTTTTTTTTAATTTGGAAAGTAACTTCCTTTCCAAAAAAAAACCATTTTTAATTAAATTTATTTTTTCGTTTGATAACCAAATAATAATATACATTTTCAAAGTAAAAGTAATGGTAAAGCAAAAAATGCTATCAGACATTTTTCTTTATTTATTACTGAAGAGGGTTTGCCGTGGATCCGATTAAAATTCACCGGTCGAATGAGTTTTATATATATTTTCATGACAATATAAGTACTAGAAGTGCTTATGGCATAAAAATATTATAACATAAAAAAGCTTCACCTGTATCCTGCTCAGTAGGCAGAGGAAACCTAGTGTTGTACACTCCGTTCTCCACTTGCCGTCAAACTTTTCGAGACTTGGTGACAGAGCGAGGGGGGAGGGAAATATCTAATATTTTAATTTTCTCGCTCTGGTAGGGCGCGACGTCATTGAGTTCTGTCACTCAAAACGCAATGCCTCAAGATTTCAGCGGAAGTTGTAATGGGAACGGAGTGTCTTTACATTAGGTTCCCTGGTTCCCTTCACTAAGTGCTGGATACAGCGTGAAGCTAAAAAGATAAAATATATAATATTTCACACAATATTACTTCGATTCCAGCATAATAGATGAAATGATCTGATATATAAATATTTTAGGATGAATGTACGACCGCTTAAGCCGTCCGTCTCGCGCGTCGATCACACAAATCCTTTATTAAGGTACCACGTAATTGCAATAAATGCTCAGTAAAGGAAATTATTATTTTTTTGCAACTTTACCCTGTATCCCGCAAATAGCAAGGTAGGCAGGGAGAATCATGCGTTAACACTTGCGTGTTAAAGTGATTTAACACGGCGTTGTGTCTATCTATGCGCGGAATATAATTATTTAAATATAATTCATTCTAGCGAGTGGTATAACCCACAACTAATAGCGTTTACAGTATTTTTTTTATTTTCACGCTGTACCCTACATGTGGCCTCCTCTTGTTGTTTCTGGTTCTCTGGTTTGAACTTTAGCTAATTTGTCTCTTGTTATTCCTCATAGAGGACAAACTAAAAAAAAACTTAAGTAAGCACAGACTTTACCACTAGGTTCCCTACTTACCCTCCTTCACGCGGGGGACAAAATAAGCTTTAAAACCCTGAAAATACGTAAGCTGTCCCAAATATGATCCCTTCAAGAACCGTTTCAAAAGAACTTGTTAATACAAGTTTCACTCAACTCCGTCTCACTGTTCGCGAGTTTCTTAAAACTTCGTTTTATATATTGTGTTGTGTTTAAACTACATTACTCGCGGGTTACTAAGTTTCTATTTCATTCATTATATTACTTACATTTTGTTAAAATTTTGTTTATATTTTTTATGCACGCGTATAGCTGTCTAGGCGATGGAAATCTGGGAAAAATTTTGTGTTAAGAAACACGGTTCAATTAAGGAACCTTCGTTCTCCACTTTCCGCTAAATTTTGGGTGCATGTTAAGTTGCGCGGCGTTGCCAAAGTGAGAAAATGAAAATATTAATTATTTTATTTCCCCGACTGGAAATAGAACCTCGAACCTATTGTGATTACATTCACCCGCTTGTAGTCTTGCGTTGTATTGATTATTAACTATCGATTAAAATCAATGATTGCCGAATAGAAATATTATCAGGAATAAATTATACATATGTATCAGTATCAAAAAACCATGAAATAAAAAATACAATAAAAAACAACGTACAGACCGCAAAACAGTATATATAGATAAATAATATATAAAATCACTTTTCAACAGATTCCACTCGTTTGTTTTAATTTTTACATTTTTTTTTATCGCTTTAGTCAAAACCAGGATGCTGGAGTTTAGATTTTTATTTTACTGGGACATATTTCACTGAACATGTCATCGTACAGCAATAAAGATACAAAAATGGAAAAAAATCATATATGTATAAACAAAAAACCGGTCAAGTGCGAGTCGGATTATTCCACTGAGAGTTCCGTATTAATTTTATGAATTGGATTTGTGGAAATTGGACATGTTAAGTTTGTGGACGTGTACCACTAATTCAGTATGAAATGAACTACAAATATGAGTTTGTAATAGTTTTGCTGCGATATTTCTATAAATTACTAGTTAATAGTTTCTGTTTACTGTAAGAGTAAGTTCGCACTTCTTGCGAAATTTTATAATTCTATGTCAATAGAAAGTGTATAAAAACAAACAGAAGTTACTTTAAATAGAAAAAGAAATATAAAAAGAAAGAAAAATAGAAACAATGAAAAGTAAACCATTTTCATAAAGACGTCATTCAATTAAAATTCGTAATAAGTATTTTTAAAATAAACATAGAATGAAGTCTCATTAATGATTATATCGTACGCGAGTGTTTTGGAGGCCTCAATTATTTCTAAAGAGACCTTCCTTCCACTCGTAATCATTTTAAGCTTCGGTAACTGCTGCCCGTTTTCAGATGATAGAACTATAATTAAATATATAATTTTAATACTTTCCTCATACTTTAAATACCTTACCCTACCTAAATACCTTACCATATACTTACCTATACTCCTATACGTTCCCTTTTCTCCAAATTCTCGAGGCGGAGTGGATTCTGAGTGGCGGAACTAAACGCCTCGCTTTAGCTTGTTGTACCAGAGTAAGGAAGTAACAATAAAGAGGCACAAGAATGAGACTGTATACACGACGGTTGTGTGTTCGATTCCTACTCGAAGGTATGTAATATTTTCATTCCTTTATTATGGTGATGAAGCAAAGCGCGGCGTTGATATCCACCACTCAACACGCAATACCTCCAGAATTCGGCTGAAGGTGAGAAGTGTCTTAATGGAAACGGAGTGTCGTGACACTGGGTTCCCGGATTCCCTCTGCTTATTCTACTGTGTGGCGTTGGGCTCCGCTACCTAACACGAATTTCATGTCATGTCACAGAAATGGGCGGAAAATGGAAAATAAAATGATTGAGTCTTTTTATTTTATTATAATAAAATTATAAGTAACATAACTAAAAATTTACACAAGTTAGTAAAATCTATCGCGTATTTTAATATAAATTCATATTTTCCTTTTTCTCGCGCATCTTTCGCATCACTAAGGCTGGATAAAAGTAACTGAGCTGTTTGTGCTATAAATGGCTCCCCTCCTTTCGCTCATATTCGAATCGTGCGTGACGTATGTTTACGGTGCTACTCAATAGTTACTCTTATATTTTTTCGTTTCACGCTGTATCCTGCACGTGGCAGGGTAAGCAGATGAAACCTTAACCTAGTGTAAAGATACTCTGTTCCCATTAAGACACTTCTGTTAACCACTTTCCGCCAAATTATGAATGTATTGCGTATAAGGTGGATGAACTCAAAAACTCGCTTTCGCTTCGTTACCAGAGCAATGAAATTAAAATTCAGGATACTGTATGAAGCTAAGAAAAAGTATAGAACGAAGTGTATAAATACTAAGTTTCCCTGTTATACGTAGTTGCGTAAAAATAATAAATCATAAAAAAGTATATTCAAAGAAATTTTACATAATCTCCGTCTTAGCTTAAATAACTAACTGGCATAGTTTTAGTATGTTACAAGTGAGCATGTCACGGAATAATTAACGATATGTTAGTTAAGACGTAAAGCTATTAAGTAAGATAAAGCGACAAGACGCGGTTGGAAGATGCATTCAAGTGTAATTTATGTAATTTATATATTACTATATAAAACAGTTCCGTTAGTGTTAAGACACTCTGTTCCCATTAAAACACTTCCGTTCTCCATTTTCCGTCGAATTCTTGAGGTATTGCGTGATGAGTGGCAGAGCTTAACGCTGAGCAAGAGAGGGCACTGTGAGAAGCATATCACATACAAACATTTATTTCATAAATTTTATACCTATTACTATATTTTATTCGTATATTAGGTATGTCATCAACAAAAAAAAAAAGATGTATTCGATTAACCATCTGTAGGTTTAACATGGCAGCTTATAAACTAAGATAAAATTAAGATAAATGGTTTGAAAGTACGAGAAGTCATCCGCAACTTTGCTTGCGTGATTTTTTTCTTTTTAGCTTCACGCTGTATTCGGCGCATAGTAAAGTAGGCAGAGGGAACCTGGGAACCTATCATTTCCCCGAGTAAAAATCCAATCTCACTCCCCCACCTACTTGTTTACAGTCGGTCGTTGTGTCCTAACAGCCTCAAAAATCTTCTTAGTTCTTTCACCGAGAATCAGAATTTATAAACAAAGACTATATTGAATTATAATTTCTGAATGTAGAGCTTAAACACTAAGCTTTTAGTTAAAGAAGAGAGCTTTAGAGCCAAACAAATTCTAATTGTTCAACTAAAAAGCCAATTCAATACGTTTTTCAGTGGAAGTCCATTGAAATTGTAGCATTTAAGAGAATTTATTCATTCGTTGACTTCTTAAAAACGTCGCGATCTGTTTAAGCGATACCAAACGCAAAGATTGCCGCATCGTTAGCATTAAGTATTCAAAAGTGTTCTTTTTTATTTAAGCGATTCTAAGGGATAATGCCAATTTAGAGAAAAATAAAATTGTGTTAAGATCGTTGAGGCCCAGCGAGAGAATATTTGACTAAATTTGAGTAACCTGAGTTTTCGATTCCTCAATTTGGTAATCTTAGGTTCCCTCTACACACCCTCCATTATACCCTACTACTGAATGTTACTAAATGTGTAAAAAATTATATATTTATTATATTATGTATTAGGATGCAAAAATATAATGAGAACAAATATTAATTACCACGGGTATATCTCTCAGATTTGTAAAACAAAAGTTTACATTTCCCGCTTTTAACATCTGTCGGAACTTATTTGCATGGACTGTAAATGGACCGAAAATATTCTGGAATCTCATCTTGCATTGTACTGTCACTGCGTTCGTTGGATGTGGCATATAATTATTAATGTATTTTTATTTCGTTTTTAATAGATAAGTATAGTGACGATTCACTCAGATATTCTATTTAATATTCTTTATAGATATCGCGCTATGAGGTGGTGATTGTTTTAGCTTCATGCTGTGTCTCATATGTAGAATGATAAGTAAAAGGAACCTATTATTAAGTTTCGAAAATTAGGAAATTAAAGTTTCTCAATTTTCTTTTAATTTTCTTTTAATTTTGGAGATATTGCGTATTGAGTGACGGAAATCCGTGACGCTTTGTCTCGTCACAAGAGCAAAATATTTAAAACAATGCCATTTCCTTGGTGGTAACCTCTTTCGTGTCTTCTTCACGTAACGTGCGATTAGCGAAGTGATATGTGCTCACCTGGCACGCTCGGATCGCCATAATAAAAGAACATAACATAACCGTCCTTAGTGGCAATCGAATCTACAACCCACTCGCTTACATTCTGATAGGGGTACATATTGTGTGTTGCAATTTGCAACAACTTTGCTGAACGTGTTATTATTATTATTTTTTCTGAGGCCAGTTGTGGCGCAGGGGCACAAATGTTATACTGTAAACTCGACTACAAGAATATAAATGGAATTTAATGCATGGCATTAGAGAGAATACGAGAATATTTTTTTACCAAGCCGGAAAA